>JAJPUD010000557.1:493364-536219 GCA_023553655.1 Myrmecobius fasciatus | reverse complement strand
GGGGAGGAGGGCGGCGAAGCGGCGCTGGCGCCGCCACCGCCGCCCCGGGGAACGCGCTAGAGTCTCCTGGCCGCGCGCCCCGCGTGCGGCGCGGTTCTTCTGCTGGCGTGAAGCGCGTGGAGGCGCCGCCGCCCCCTCCTCCTTCTGCCGCGTGGAGGGGGGTAGAGGGGGGCGAAGAGCTTGGGGCAGCGTTCCTTGGAGGTCTGTCTGCCAGTGAACAAGCCCCTCGAATTGGGGGGGACCTCCCCTAAGAACGTAGCGCACCTGCGGCAGGTGTCAGCTGGTTATTGCCCCCACTTCACCGCTGCAAGACCCAACAAGCTCGTCTGGGGCCAGTTGTCCCGTAGTCCTCTTGTTGTCCTTGAGATGCCAAGGAGGATCCTTTGTTGAACGTGTCCTGCTTCCCAAACATCTGCCATCGGTTTTAATGTTTTGCAGAACTGTCAGTGGTTTGGGTAACCTCCTGCCCCTCACACAACCCCACAATTTCCCAGCCCTAATTGCTGTATTTTTGGCATCTTTGCCTTTGGAAGTTGTAAAAAGAAATTTTTAAAAAGGAAGATTTACAAAAAATATGGGTTACGGTTTATCCCAGACAGTAAGTTTGCCTCCTATTGATACCACCACCACATCCAGATCCCAAGATCTGAGAGGTCTGAGAAACCTCTTGGAGAGCTTTGCTGACACTTGTGGAGTGTTTGTTTCCCCGGCTTGTTTTTTTCTAAGTGTCCATATGGCTAAAAGCACCCAGATACTGAATTGAAAATTCCTCTGTACAGATTGTGCTGGTGCAGAGAGTTCCAGTGATTGGAGTCAAATGGAAAATAGCCAGTGATTTGCTTCAGTGACTTTTCAGCTGCTTTTGAGGGTTATTGGCAAGCTTGCTAAGATATGAGATCAAACACAGTTAAGTTCGAGCACCATACCTGAAATCTCGAGAGTCTTTGAGCTTTGTTTCCTGGGTTAGCATAGGAAATTTTCGGTGCTGCAAAACATGCTAGAGGGGATACAGATTCTGGATTTGTTTTTACATATAATCTATACATTTAATAACATTGATCTAGCAGTATTACACATCCTCCTGCTTAAGTGATGTGCACATCTTTTTGTTTTAGGTTTGCAGAAGATTGGGAATTATAGAAGTTGATTATTTTGGACTGCAATTTACGGGTAGCAAAGGCGAAAGTTTATGGTTGAATCTGAGAAACCGAATCTCCCAGCAGATGGATGGGCTGGCCCCTTACAGACTTAAACTAAGAGTCAAGTTCTTCGTGGAGCCACATCTCATCTTACAGGAGCAGACTAGGTAAAATGAAGCCAAAATAAACTAACGTAAAATGTGACTGGTGCTATTGTGCTAAAACTCTTCTACCTCCCTCAGATGAGATATGTTATATCTTATATGTTTCTGGACAAGATGTAGCCAGTAAAAAAGTAGTTTAAAAAAATTAGCTGGAAGTCCACAGTCCTCCAACTTTTTATTTGAGGTTAGAAAGGGGTTGCTAAATATATTTAATTGGTCCGTTTTAGAAATTCTGAAAGGGGAGCTTAGAGACTTACTAATTCTTTGAAAACTTATTGAAGAGCAGGATTGAATTCACATGAAACGCTAGTGTTTAGTGCTGTAGAGTTCTGGGTGGCTAGGACCTCTTCCTCCTAAACCTCTGAATGTCCGATAGTAACCTCTGGCTCAGCAGTGTTACTCTAGGTCATTGTAAGCTGTTCTAACTGAAAAGCTGGAAACAGTTCCTCTTAGGTTACTTAAACTTGGTTAACTTCTTCAGTCTAGTATCAAGTTACAGCGGCCACGAGTCTGACTGAAAAAAACAAAATAAAAACTTCTAACAATTCTGTCTGGCGAACATTATAAGAATTAGTTGAGTTTTTCCTGGTTCTAAAGATCATCATTAGGCTAGATTTTTATATTTGGAGATTTTTAAAAAAATCTATAATGTGCATGAATGTTTTACATTCACATAGTGTACAATAGAAAGTGTCATTCTGGATTGGTTGCAATGCTTTCCTTCACAGTAGCCCAAACTAGGGGCTGCTGTTTTTAAACATTTGTTGATTGAAATTCAAGAGATTTTGCCTCTCTGTGTAACTGGAATCCTACCCTGATAATTGGCATAAAACTAGTACATTGAAAAAATGATTATTTTCAAACACAGTAAAACTTGGCTAAAAATTATTAATACTTTCCCCAGTATTTTACATTTCAGCTTAATCTCCTGCCATATATATATATATGAAGGGAAAAAAATACTCATGTTAAATTTTTTGAGTATTGTGTAGTAAAATCCCACTCTCAATTTCCAGTGATGGTTTTTTTTTTTCTCACTAATCCTGATGTTCTCAGTCCACAAAAAATTATCAAAAATTTTTTAAACAAGTAAGTTTAAAGTAAGATTGCATTGTGACGTAGTGAACTGAACTTAGTGGAGCCTCTATTCTGTTCTACTTCTGTTTACTACCTTTGACCTGGAGCAATTCAATTAGCCTTTCTGTACTTTTTTTTTTTCCTTAACTTTAAAAAAAATCTATGGAAAGGAGTTGAACTAAGGGGCATCTTAGATTTTACCAGTTCTAAAGCCCACTATCTTATAAATTCTCAGTTTATATAAATAGTCTGTAAAATGTTCAAATCCTATTTCAGCCCCATTAATTTAAATGCTATTTACATGATTTTAAGTTGAAAATGCTTTGTGAAAGCTTAATTTGGCAATTATAACTTGGATGTCAGTAGAAAATTGATATTTGAGAATTTTGAGTGCATGTATTTTGTTGTTGGGGTGTTTTTTTTGTTTGTTTTTTGGTTTGTTTTTAATATTCCTCCAGACCTTTCTGGGCTTCTGAATGGAAAAATAAATTCCAGCAAAATCAAATGTACTTTTGAATCTGTAGAAATGTGAATAATGATGTGATAATAGTAGTATTTTTGTTTCACCTTATTTTCACAGAATTCTACCATAAATTATTTATTAGGTGGTCATTACCACCATTTCTGTATTAAGAATTGTAATTTAAAACATTAAATTCATTTTACACATGAAAAATGTGGAGACTTTTTGCCAAATAATTTAATTCTAGAATTATAATTGTATTAGAATTCATAACTTACTAATGACAGTGTTAATATTCAACTGAGAGAACAGGGCTAAAGGCATGGATTTACCTAGGAGTATCTTGTTCATTTTCATTGAGCATATTCTTAGAAGCTCTTTTGAAATGAATAAACACCAGTTATGTTACTTGTTTTACACTGGAATTTATTTGATAATCCAATGATTTATCAATCCTGCTCCTTTGACACTATCACTTATCCTCTTCTCCTTGATACTGTCTCCTCTCCTGATTCTCCTCCTACCTATTTGACCTCTGACATTCTTCTAAGCCTCTTTTGCTGTATCTTTATCCAGATCATTTCTTTCAGATGTGGGTGCCCCACACTCAGACCCTCTTCTATCTCTATACTATTTGAATTGATGATCTCATCACCCCTCTTGGATTCAATTGTCATCTCTCTGCTAAAAAGTCTAGAATCTACCAATTCTGCACAGCCTCTCTAGTTTCCTATCTCCATCTGTCTTTTAGATCTTGAACTGGATGTCTTTAATCATGCATGAACTCAATATGCCCACCACTGAACTTACTGTCTTTTCCCTAAGACCTTCTTTCCCTTTCAGATTTTCCTACTACTGCTACACCATCCTCTTGAGTTCTTCAAGTTCTCAGTGTAGTCATTCTAACTATCAAGCCTCTTTCTTATCTCCATATTCATCCAGTTTTCAGACAAGGCCAGTCAATTTTCCTTGGTAATATCTCAGATTCATCCCCCTTTTCTCCTTTTATACTGCCACCAATTTAGTGCAAGCTCTCATTTCTTCACCCCTGAACTTTTGCAATGTCTTCCTGGGTGGTTTTTCCTTCACTTCCTCCACTCAGGCACTAAAATGATTTTCCTAAAGTGCAGGTCTAACTGTCTCCCTTCACTCAGTAAACTCTAGTGGCTCGGCTCCCTGTGACCTGCAGGATCAAATAAGAAAGGCTGTTTTTTCAAAACCCTTTCTACACAGTTCCCCAAATCCAGTCCAAATTTCCTGCCTTTTTGCATTCCACACCCCACTGTCACTAGCCTTCTTGCAGTTCTTCAACTCTATTCAACTCCATCTCTTTCTCTCAGCTCCAGGCATTTTCTCTGACTGAGCCTCATGTCTGGAACTCTCTCCTTCTTTATCCCTGTTTACTGGCTTCTCTGGCTTCCTTTAAGTCCTAGCTAAAATCTTATTTTCTATAGAAAGCCTTTCCCAATCCCTTTTAAATTTAGGGACTTCCCTCTGTTGATTATTTCTTATTTATTCTTTAGCTCATTTGTGCATAGTGGTTTGTATGTTATAATTCCCCTCCCTCAAGATTGTGAACTGGGGTTTGGGAGAAGTGAGGTTATCTTTCGTTGTCTTTCGTTGTATCCTCAATGCTGGCACATTGTAGGTGCTTAATAAATGACTGAATTAATGATTGACTTCTATTGTCCTTTCCTTTCCTTATCTTCCTCCTTACCATTCTCTAGCCTTAGAATTCTGCCTACAAAGTTAGATTTTATATTGTTGCTGTTATTTTTCATTCTGCTGCATTTTAGAGAAACAGTGTGATACAGTGCAAAAGCACATTATTTGAAAGGAGTTCTGCTACTTAGGTCAATTATCTGAACTTTTCATTTGTAAAATGAATATACTTGCCCTACACACTTTGCAAAGTTGCTTGTGAGAATCCAATGAGATATTTAGCAAAGCATTTCTTAAATGATTGTATGCTTGTAAGTTATTTTAAAAAATCTTTGTACCTTTATGCCTTACTGGTTTTTGTTGATGCCTTTTGCTTTTATATCACATTCATTCTGGAATGTATTTCATCTTGCACAGCTCTTCACTCAGACTCTTAGCATATTTGCTCTACTGATTTAAAACTTGACATTCTAGAGACTTTATAAAAGTTTTGTTAATGGCTTCATTTACAGCATATTTAATGCTAGAAATCATATTGTTTTACACTAAAATCATTTGAACAGGGTTGAACTGAAGTTTACTTATAACCTTTTTGGGAGGGGAGTGGGGAGAATGGCTTGCCAACCAAAATGAAAAGATGCAGTGGGGTCTGATTTTCTGTGCTTATGAAAAGAAAGTGTTTTTAAGGACTTGAAGTATCCATTTACACATAAGTATATAATTACAGTGTCAAAAGCCAGAACTGCTTTGTTTTATCAATTACAAGTTACAAATGATAATTACAAATTTATCTAGTCAGTAAAGCAAGACTATATTCTTGGAAATAAAACTGTTTTTCTCATTAAAAAAAAACAACTGTGCTTTAAAAAACTTAAGTTCATGTAGTCTTCTTCCATGTTATTCTAAATCTCTACTCTGCATTATTGAAATTTAAGTATTAATTACATCATTTTGGAAAAGGTTTGGCTATAAATACTTAAGTATTGTAAAGTTTAGGAATGTATAACTTCTGTACGGAATCTTAAAGTTTGATTGTTTTGAACTTAAAAATGTTTGATTCTAGGCTTGTTGCTAATTCCTAAGTAATATACTAAATGTGTTGTCTGTTAGAGTCTAAATTAGTGGATGAAACAGGTTATTTTATTAGGCTGTAAACTAACCATAAAGTATTTTATATATAAAATAATGTGATTTTATTATAGTAACAGTTCTGAGTGTGTGTGTGAAGTCATCTTTGACTTATAGTTAGCATTTATAATAAATAAGTACTTATTTCCTCTTTTAGAATAATAACTATTAAGATTGTTTACTACAAAGTAATTTAATACCCTACAAGATTATAGGATCGTTATCTTTAGAAGTGGAAGATATTTAAAATTAAGTGGGAGATATTTAAAAATTATCATCATTTTACAGACTGGGAGAGTTCTAGTTGTTAAGTGACTTTTTCCAAAGTTAATCAGTGTTATTCAAACCCAGCTTGTCTGACTGAATTGTTACCTGTGGATTGTACCTAATCTACTTAAAATAATAATAATGGGCAGCTAGGTGGCTCAGTGAATGGAGTCTGGGCCTGGAGTAGGAAAGACTTGCCTTCCTGGCCTCAGATACTGTGTGACCTTGGATATGTCATTTAACCTTGATTGCCTCAGGTCTCCATCTGTAAGGAGCTGCAGAAAAAAAAAAGGCAAGCCCTTCTAGTATCTGCTAAGAAAACTCCAGATGTGGTCATGAAGAATGGATTGAACAACAACAACAAAAAATAATAAGCCAATAGTTAACTTATACCCTTCTATTGAATTTCATCATTTTTACCTGATATTCCTTCATTGAATTTCTTCATTTTCACAAGTCTTTTAAGGATGAATGATGGGATGGGAAACTTGGGTCTGCAACCAGATCCCTGAATGACTGGTCACATTATTTCAGCTTTCTGTAAAATGAAAGAGCCTCTCTGCTCCAAAATTCTATTGTAAATTCTGTATCATTATTACTTTCTGAGGGCATTAATACAGAATAGAATTTAACTACTTTCAATATATTTCATTGAAACAAAAGGAAGGTTCATAGGGAAGATTACTGATGTGGTTTGTGCTTGGCTTTGGGTTGGGGTAGGGTAATGTCTAAGAATTACAGTGTTCTTCATAACTTAAGTAAAAAAAAAATTAAGACCCACATGCAGAATTCAAAAATACTAAATAATCCTCTTCATGAAAAAAATTTACAATTCATTATGAAGTATTAGAATAGATAGGTATATGGGTAAAAGCCTTCTTGAAATAGAATGAGTGTAGGAGAGCTTCACTGAGAAATCAAAATAAAATCAGGGAAGGGAAGAAAATAAAGCTTTGGAGCTAGGTCTTAAATTAAATTTCAATTAAAAAACAATGGGATGAAGAGGTCATTTATTGGCATACAATGTACATATTTTTGTGGTCAAATTTAGAACATGGTAGAGGAACATGAAATCCAGTTTGTATGAAATGTAGTATAGTAATAAAAGGCTAGAAAAATATTTTAAATTTGAAAGAGAGGCAGCGAGATGACAGAGTAGGTAGTGCACCTGCCCTAGAATCAGGAGGAGTTTCAGGGGTTTCAGACACTTAATAACTGTGTGACCCTAGGCAAGCTACTCACCTTTGTTGACGAAACAAACAAAACTGAAGTGGCCCTATAATTTCCTAAACAAGTAAATGTTCTACTCTCTTCTTTATGAAATTTCTTCTTGAAGCATTGCATTTTGGAGTAGATCTGTTAAGATATATCTTCTATCTTCTTGTTGGTCCTACTACTGCCCTTTGGAACAAAGCAGAGCCAGGCTATGTGAAATGATTGTGACTTGCCCATGCAACTAGTAAATGTCAGAATTGGAATTTGAATCTATGTCTTCTTAATTCAACACTCTCCCCCACTACCATGCTATGGAACAACTAGTATATCACTGGAAAGTAGCTAACTATATAGTGCCTATTAGGTGCCATGCACTTTACAAATGTCTATCTTGATTTGATTCTCAAAAACATTCCCACAGGGTAGGTCCTATGTACCCCAACTTTACATTTGTTAAGTTCCTATTAGGTGCCAAGCAATATGCTGAGTCCTGGGAATAGAAAGAACAGTCAAAAACAGTCCTTGATCTCCTGATAGTTAAGTGACTTGCTTAGTATCACATAGCTAGTAAGTGTCTGAGGCTGAATTTCAATTCAGATCTTCCTGACTCCAGCCTAGGACTTTGTCAGCTAAGACACCTAGCTGTCCCGATGAATAATGAAAGTTAGCCCACAGTGGTGAGACAGATTCAACTCTCCTTTTTTTATGATGTTTTCATAAGAATCTTTGCTGCTGTTTGAAATTCAAACTTGAAAGTTGGAACTAAAATATTATAGAGATATAAATCATTGTTTTGAGACTCTGAGGGTTTCTAATGTGAAAACAGTTCATCAGATTTAATTGTTGACAACATTTTTAAAAAAAGATATCAGAAGATTAGTACATTTTATCTACCAAGTTTATATTATAACAGTGTTTGTATTATAGAAGTGTTTTTCTTCACTCCTTTACAGTTTAGGGTGTCCTAGTGTTTTCCCTTCTAGTTAGATTGACCCAACACTCTTAGTTAAACCTCTAATAGTTTAATCTTCATTTTTAGATGATCCAACTTTGTCATGAATTCAAAGGACTCAAAAAGAGCAACAACAACAACAAAAAATAGAGCAGTGAGCTTAAATACTTCATTTCCTTGCTTGTGGTAGTGATAAATTATTATGAATACATGGCTAGGAACTAACTAAAATGTTTCATGAACCATATTTTTGTTATGTGGTATGTGTAATTTGAAGGCTGATTCAGTTATCACAGTTTTGGCCATAATTTCCATGGAGAATGTTGAATTTTTTTTGCATATCTCTTTGTATGAATGAATGAGAAAGCCTTTATTAATTACATGCTGTGTGCCAGATATTGTGGTAAATTCTAGGGATAATAATCCAAGCTAGTAAGACAGTCCTTGCCTTTAAGGGAGCTTACATTTCTGATAAACAGGAAGAGGCAACTGGAGCATGGTTTGGAAACAGCCAGGAAATGAGTAGTGAGCTTCAGAAAGTTAAGGCAAAGGCTCACCTATCTGAACCCAGGATTTTAAAGAGCAGAGTCCAAATATTTATGAAAGGAGAATCAGGATGCTGACCAGGATAGAAGAGATATAGTTTGGAATTGGCACAGAAAGCGAGCAGGTTATCCATTAATGTGTATGTAATTTTTAAAAATTTTGAACAATAAGTAAATTAAGTCTTAACTTATCTAGGCACTGTACTAAGTGTTGGGGATACAAAGAACAGCAAAAGCCCTGACCTCAAGGAATTCTGAATCTACTGGGAGAAGACAACTAGCAAAAATATATACAGATAAACTATATATATACAGGAAGAATAGGAAATCTCTAAAAGAGGGAAAGCAATGGAATTAAGGAGAGCAAAGGAAGGCTTCCTCTAGACTTGAAGAAAACCAGGGAAGCCTTTAGATAGAAATTAGGAAGAAGAGAATTCCAGGGGTAGGGAACCGAGGGAGAAAATGCCTGAAACTAAAAGGAGTCTCTTACTTGTGGAACAACTGGGAGGCCAGTGATTAAAGAGTACATTATAGGGGGTAGTAAGGTACAAGAAGATTGGAAAGGTAGAAGGAGCTATATTTTGAATGGTTTTAAATGTCAAACAGAACATTTTGCATTTGATTACGGAGGTAAAGGAGTTATTATGGTTGATTGGAGACCTGAGACAGGCAGACCCTATCAGCTGACTATTATAGGAATCTGAGTATGAACTGACAAGGGGTCTGTACCCAGGTGGTGGTATTACCTGATGCCTAGTAATATACTTAGCCCTTCTGTGACTGTTTCACAGATTAGTTAGTGATAATAAAGAGTTCAGAAAAGTATTTAATTCACATTGAATGTGATATAGTATTTAGCTTTGTTTCTTTTTTGGGAAAAAAAAACAAAAATTAGGAATAAAAATTTATTTAAATTTATATTTCCCACTGTATGCTACCCCTTCTCCATCACAGACCCTCCCAATATAACGGTATTTATCTTGGAATTCATAGTCCCCATGGTTAGATGTCAGGGAGAACATGAACCTAAATAGGAAAACTATATAACTTTAGATTTCTGGCATTTTTTAAATTATGAAAATAGGCAAGAAATAGTATTCTAAAAAGGAGTTTATAGACTTCATCAGTCTGCCAAGGAGAGGTGGGGAATTTCTTGACATAAGAAAGGTTAAAAACCTCATCTTGCTGTATATCAATGAAATTAAAAAATGGGGAGAGGACAGTTCATTAAAACTAAATCATTGGGTTGAAAAAGTCTTAGCATTCAGGTTTCCATACTCAGAGTTTCCCTCTTCCCATCTCTGCATATCTTTTCTTAGCAGTCAGTCATTATTATTTTGTAGCATTCTCTTTCATTTACATTGTTTTTATTTTATGCCTTGTTTTCCCCCAGTTCATGTATCTCCATATGCTTTTCTGTGTTTTTCATTTTTTTAGTTTCTTACCATAGCATTCCATAATTCATCTACTACTTGTTTAGCCAGTTCCCCAATTGATGGGCATCTACTTTGTTTCCAGTTCTTTTTTCCTCCAAAAAGGGCAATAAATACTTTGGTAACTTTTTGTCCTTAGCTGTCTTTTGGTGTATGCCTGACATTGGTATTTGTGGTTCAAAAGGGATGAATATTTTATTCATTTTGCTAAATTTCATCTCATTTTTCAGAATAGCTAATCCACTTCACAGTTCCACTGACCAGTACATTGCAGTACCTATCTTTCCACAACCTCTTTAGTATTGACTACTCCCATCTTTTGCCAACTTTGTCATTGTGCTGAGCATGAAGTAAAGCCTCATTAATTTTAATTTGCATTTATCCTATTAGTGATTTGTGACATTCTTTTATATGTTGTTGATACTTTGCATTCTTTTTGAAAACTAGTTCATTTCCCTATCTACTTTAATATGTTGGAGAATGGCTTTTATTTAGTTTTATGTAATTTGTGTTTATGTATCTTAGGTATTAAACCCTTATCAGAAATATTTGATACAAGGTTTCTTTTATCTTATCCTAGATGAATCAATTCAAAAAACTTTTTTTTAATTCCATATAATCAAAATTATGTGTCTCATCTTTTGTAATCATTGCTACCTCTTCTTGGGTTCAGAATTTGCCCCCGGCTATGAAAGGTTCCTGGTAAAAAATTTTTTAAATTTTTTTTGACAGTATGATCTTTAACTTTCAAATCATGTATTCATTTTAAACTTATTATGGCATGTGATTTCAGGCTAGTAGTCTATTCTAATTTCTGCCAGGATGCTTCTAGTTTTCTCAGCAGTTCTTATAGAATAGGGGAGTTCCTTTCTAAGTAATTTGTTTTTTCAAGTTCATCATACTCTGTTATGTCTAATTAGTTCTGGTTGTTCTTTGTCTAGTGTGTTTTATTGATCTCTAAACAAAACATTTTGAAAATAATTGCTTTTTAATTCTTTTTGAGTCTAGAATTATTATTCATCATTCATTCTTATTTTTTCCTGTTATTTTCCTTGTTATTCAAGTATGTATGCACAGTCCAGTCATGGTTTTTGTTAATGTGTTTAAAAAAAAAAAAACCTAGAAATTTTTGGAGACATTTTCTTTTTTCCAGTTAATCATCTCTACAGTTGTCAGTGGCTTTCCTAAATCACCGCTCAATGTGTTGCTCCATTACTCAGTAAACACCAATGGCTGTTTCTTACTTCCAGGGTCAGATGCAAGCTCCTCTGTCTGTCTGCCTAGCTCCTATCTTTTCATACCTTACTACCCTTCACAATCCCAATAGTCTGGCTAAATTAGCCTTCGTACTACTCAAGCCTCATTCATATTCCTTTATCTACTGTCTACTCTTTTGTACAAGCTTACTCTTATCCCCAGAATACACCCTACTGCCATTCCTTCACCTCTGAGAAGTGTCTTAAAAGTACATTCAAAGCTTAGCTCATCACTTTTGCTGATTATGTGTTTATTTCACATATGCTTAAGTATGCATATTGTGTTCCCTTGTAGATTATAAACCTCTTGAGGGTGCAGCCTTCCCGTTCTAGTGAAAAAAATTGCCATTTATGTCATTTTACCTTTTAGAATTCTTATTATATCCTTCTAGAAATCTTCTCAATCTTGACCACCAATGTATCTGTCTTATATCCTTTCCTTTGCTCCATACTGGTCTACTTCTCTAGTCATGTAGATCTGATAACTTTTTACATCACTCCCTAATATACCATTTATCCTTGTAACATACTGCCCTCAATTTATTGATTCTCTTTCTTGTCCTTTGAAATCCTTAAAAATGCCAAGCAGTTTTCCAAATGTAGTCCCATCTCCCATCTTGCTGTTTAGTTGCTATCTGTTTACATTATATATCTGTGATAGATGTAAAGATGCAAGATAGCTTTGGGATTTACACAACTAATTCTCTCTCTCTCTGTATATATATGTATCACATGATGTGAGTAATAAACTTTTTTTTTCATCTACTGGCATCATTCCTACAAACTCTTGAATGGTTTTAGACCTCAGTGAGCAGATTCATTAACATTCCTGGCCTTAATGCAAGAGTCCTGATCTTGGAAGTATGGAGGATCTTAATTCTAAGAAGCTGCTCCTCCAATTGGATTCATCATTCAGTATCCACATGGAAATAACAAAAACCCCTGGAGAACATACATCTTATAAGAAAATTCTCTATTGTGTCTGTCAGGATTACTTTGTATGTTCTTAAAACTACAACATGGTAGGCTGTAGAATATTTCTTACAAAAAGCTTACCTATTTCCTTCTTTTTTATTAAAGCTTTTTATTTACAAAACATGCATAGGTGATTTTTCAACATTGACCCTTGTAAAGCCTTCTGTTCCAAAATATCTCTTCCTTTCCCCCATTCCCTCCCCTAGATGGCAGGTAATCCAATACATGTTAAAATATATGTTAAATCCACTGTATGAAGCTGACCTAGTTCCATCAAAAATGGCCTTGATAATATGTGGAGATTATTTACATAAAAATGAAAAATTAAGCATATGGTCCATGTTTTACTTACATTTATCTGAGCTCTTTTTTTCTGGATTTTTTTATTATTATTATTAATGGCTCAACTACGTTAAAATTGAATTGTCAGTAGCACAGAGTTCCTCTGTGTATACTTGGTCTGGTGCAGCTATTCTTCCCAGTTTTGTTTTCTTTACTAGTGTTTCTGCCCCTTAAATGTTTATATCATTCCATCAGGAACTACATCTCAATGTGGCCTCCTACTCATTGTAAAGAAAATAGTTTGGAAAAGCCATATCAGCATTTTGATAACTTTTTTTTGGGGGGGGGGAGTTTATTTGTATTGTCATTACTCCCAATTTCATTTTAAGTGTTTTTGAGATAATCTAGCATAATTAAGTCTCAGGTAAAGCCTTCTGTAACATTTTTGTTTTTCCCTCTCTTTCTCTTGCTGTATTGAAGCAATATTGCTCTTAAATTTCAGTATCATCTTCTGTAAATTAGTTTATATTCTAATAAGACAGCACCATAAATAGATCTAACCTAGAATCAGGAAGATTCTAGTTAATCTGTGATACTTTGTAGCTATGTGAACCTGGACAAGTTAACTTAACCTCTGTTACTCTAGTTTCCTCAACTGTAAATTGAAGATAATAGCAGCACCTATCTCACCTGGGTTGTTGTGAGGATCAACTGAGATCTGTAACTAAAGTGCTTAAAACGTTGCCTGGCATGTAGTAGGCTTTTTTAAACATTTAAATGTTTATTCCTTTCTCTTTGTAAGTTTTTGCCAGGTTGGAGCTGTTCTAATTGTGCACCATAACTTCTTCATTTTGATTTTTCTAATTTTCTAATTCTGATTTTGTTGTAATATTATTTGACTCTTGCTAGGTTCAGCATCTCCCAATTCTTTTCTTAAAGAATATATTATGTTCATAATACATAGTATGTATTATGAATAAACAGGAGTTTTGAATCAAAGATGATTAGACTACTGAATGTCTTGGGGCATGGACTCTGGTAGCATCCAAGAGAAAGAAAACATTTCTCTCCAACCTTTTATGAACTGAGGGATGAAAGTTTCCTCCACACGAGTCCACTGTCTTTGACACAATTGTCCAGTCATAGGGATCAGTCAGGAATTTCTCCTTAATCTGGGCAAAACATTAGTGAATGTAAATTGCAGTAATTTTCATTGTGGTCTTTTCAGAGCCTTTAAGAAGCCTGATTGAGGAGAGGGAGTGATGACCAAGTACCCCATGAAATGGAGCCATTCTAGTAGGTTATGTCCTGCAAGAGATTGCTCACTGTCAACAATGTCTTCCAAGACCCCTGTGTTGTGTCTGTGCCATTTCTTTATGAAGCACTATAATAGGACTTTTGTCTATGTTTACACATTATTAATGTGTCTTAGCTAAGATGGCTATAAACAGTAAATATAATGTATGTCGTCTTTAGCTGCAAGATGAAAATGAATTTCCTTTGCTTAGTATCATCTTAATAGTTTTTGATCTTTATGAGAACTAAGTAATTTAGCAGTCTTTTGTTTTAGGCATGTCTTAGCAGGTTAATTGGAAAATTACACAGGCTAGATTCATGATTTGATCATGTAAAACATCAATAATACTGCAATATTGCTTTTTAAAGTATTACAGGATGTTTTCGTAGTTTTCTTTATTTGATTCAACAACTGGGAATAGAATAGTTATTTTGTATGCCAACACAATCAACACCAAAGAAAGAATGTATAAAGTAATGACTTAGTTTAAGGTTTTTGTGAAGTAGTGGATTTAGTGTGGTGTTGCAGGTGATTTTTATTCATTTGATTATGACCTTTTTGAGGACAGGGGCTGCGATTTTGCCTTTTTGTATCCCCATTACTTTGCTTAGTATCTGGCACAGAGTATTTAATAAATGTTTATTTTCTGACTGACTTATCTTGATTGATCAACAAATACTGGCAGATTTGTATTCTGGTTTGCTTTATATTCTTGGCATCCTGTACCAGTGACCTGTTGGCTTTTGACATCGCTAAATAAGTGGATACATCGTAGCATTAGGCTAAAAACTAAAGAAAGCCTTACAAAAGAGGACACAGGAACATTAATGCAATATGCATTAAAGAAATGAGTCATTCCATGATACAAAACGGCTCCAACTAAGCAAAGTACAATTAGTTTTAAGATAGTTTATGGTTAAGTAAGCTTAATATGATTAGAGATAGGTTGTTGAAGGTGGAATAGTTGATGAAAAAGTTACATTCATATATTCTTGGAACACTATGTATTTTTTTGTTAAATTTTGTCCGACTCTTTGTTGACACTATTTGGGGTTCTCTTGGCAAAGACATTTGGAGTGGTTTGCCATTTCCTTCTCCAGCTAATTTGATAGATGAGGAAACTGAGGCAAACAGGATCACACAACTTGTAAGTGTTTGAGGCTGTAATTGAACTTGGGAAGATGAATCTTCCTGACTCCAGACCTGGCACAGTCCATAGAAGAGTTTTTTATGTCATTTTAGGGGCAACAGGAAGTCCCTGGAGATGATTGAGTTGGAGAGTAAGATGGTCAGATATGTACTGAAGGAAAATTACTAGCAGCAGTGTTGTGGATAGAGTGAAGGAATGAGAGACTTGATTTTCCAATCATTTAGTGAGTCATAATGAGAGCCTGAACTGAGATAGCAGTGTGAGGTGCAAGTGTGAGAAGTGACAAGTGGAGGTAGAAATTTCTTAAGTTTTTTAAGTGAATTAGTGTGTGGGCTGAAGGGAGAAAAATTGAGGATAAATGCAAGGTTATGAATTTAGTAGACTTGAAGATGGATGGTATGTTCAACAGAAATAGAGAAGTTTTAGAAGAGTAATGATTTGGTAGAAAAGATATAGTGAGTTCTGATTTGGACATGAGTTGTGATATCTCTACAACATTAGTTTTCATATGCTTTGAACTTGTAGAGCAAGGTCTCTGTAGTTAATTAAATGTCATGTCTTGGTGCCCTCTCTCCCCCAAAAACAAACAAACAAACCAAAACACATATTTATCTTTTATTAACAATGAATCAGTTTTGATCTATAGGCTAGAGAACTGTATATTTTGAATTATTTAACCCTCCCTCCTAGGAGATAATCAAACCTTATCTAAAAGGAATTTATTTGTTCAGTACATTGAACAATGTAGCCAAGATAATTGGTTATATATAATATGTATATATATAATAATATAAATAAAATAAATATAAATATAAAATAAAATAATAATAATAATATATATAACATAATATATATATATAATATATATAATATGGTTAACATTAATTCTTTCAGGTATCTTTGGTCTTGCCAATTCCAGACTGTGGGTCACAAGGAGACTGGTTAAGACCACAAATGTAGCACAAGTGGCCCTGGGGAGCCAGTTTTCTATCATGTAGCCTGCTTATAGTTGTTTAGTATCTTCATAAATGGACAGTATCAGATTAATTACTTCTTCAAGAGCTAAGTTCAGCTTAGACTTTATGAAAAAAAATGTTTTCACAGTTAGTCATTATAGGAACATTGGCAAGTCCAATGTAACATTTAGTTTTAAGTGAATCTTGGTGTGGCTGTGGATGATATAAGATTCCTTAGTAAGTGAGAAGTGTAACTTTAGGTCAATGACTGAGAGTAACCCTTTAATAATAATCCAAGCATTTGGCAAATTAGCAGCTACTATCCCAGAAGATTTTTAGATATCAAAAGAAATCTAATTCCTAGTTTGTGAGTCTCTTCTCTTCAGCAAAAAGGGGGCTTTATACCAAAAATAATTTTTTTTTTGTTTGTGGAACAAGTCAATAGAATTGAGAGATGTTTTAAACTTTAACTGTACTCTTTGTGCCAAACTGTATAAAGGAGCATCATGGAAGTGTAAAATGGAGGAATTCTCATTGTCTTATACGCTAAGCTTTGTTCTTCAAAAAAAAAAAATGCTCATTTTACAATTAAATTTCTTTGCTATTAAAAAAACTACCTTTGAAATACCTCCAATAATTTGAAATTTTTGTTGTTCTTTTGTTTTATTATAAGAAAATCTTTGTAGTGCAACTGTGAATTAAGTAGTACCATGAATCAAGTGATTTAATGAACTAAAAATTAATGTTTATTAAGTTTGGCCAGAAAATGTAGTTCTGAGTTTTCCAATATCACTTTTGAGAAACGTTTACAAACATAAGAGAATTTCATATTTCATGGGTTAGCTTACCATAATGTTTATGGATAGCATTTCTTTCTCAAACGGTTTTCTAACGATTCCTGATTTTTTAACAAACCCTGATGCTGTTATTAGGGCATTAGGAGAATATCTATACTGATAATATTTTTCTCTTCTAAAATATCAAATGCTTGATTTGCATAAGAAACGGGATTAGTTTCTGTCTCTCACTTAAGTATCAAAATTTTGGGGAATATTGTTTTGGGGAATGCAATTTTTGAAGTTTTGTCTATAAGTAATGCACTTATCTTTCTGGGCCTTTATTCAAGAATAAAGAACTAGCAAATGCTTTCCAGTTTTCACTTTGTGGTTCCAGAATATCACCAGGACCAGAGTAGATACGTTGTCTGTTATCTTCTGTGAAAAGAAACATCCACTGCAGGCATGAAACAGTTGTTTGAATACAGCTGCTTGTTTTGATAATGTTTATTGAACAGCCTTGGGTAACCTTTCACCTGCTTTACTCAAGAAAAAAAAACAAAGAATTGCCATCCAGATGGTTAGAAGAAAATATAATTGGGAAAAACACTTCTCTATTACAGTGAGTGATCCCTGAATCAACTTATTGAAGAATAATATTTTTAGATAAAAAAACCAACATTGTATTCTCATGAGTCACATAACTTCTTTCTCTTAGTTAAGGGAATACCATGCTTAAAGAGATGACTAATGTTAGGACCACTGCTAAGTTTTGTTACTAGAATCATTTTATACTTGGTGGTACTTTTTCTCTTCTTCCTTCCCTCCATCTAAGACCTTGAATCCCTTCACTTAATAAACTGAATGATAATGTGATTTTAGCAGGAGATCTATTAATTTCCTAAATATGAAGAAATTTTTTCCTTGGTGTAGAATGCTTGGGAAAATATAAAGTACCTTTTTGGAAAGTTTAAACACAGTTTTTTTCTCCCTTATTTACTTTCAGGGGAAGTAACCAAAAATTGTTTCAGATCCAATCTAAAATGTGGACATATAGAATGGTAAATATAGATTTTTGACTTCCATGCACAGGGGGTCAGCATTACTGACTTGACCACCTGTTGGGCCTGACAGCTGCCTGTCTAGACATATGCATAGATTATCTGTGAGAAGTTGAGGATGTTGTTTATAGGCTCCTTGCTGCCTGGTGACCAGGATCTGATTACCAATTTAAACTTGAAAAGTCAGTTCTGAAAGGTTGTAGATTGGGACAATAAAACAATCATTTTATTCCTTCCTTATGGCTTTAAGTAATATTTCTTTCCTTCAAAGCTATTTTAAAATATTAACTACCTAATGGTATTTTTCTTTGAGGGTTGGGACAGAGAAGCAAACAAGTAGGGTGGAGCTTCTCTGATCTTTGTCTAAAGCTATGTCATAACATGATTTTTATAGAATTGCGGCTAGAGCAGGGCCCTACAGTCACTATTGCAAAACTAGTTTTTTAATAGGTTCTTTTTTCAAATTTAGCACTAAATACTAGCAGATGTCTAAGTTAATAGAAACCATATTTACCTTCTTTGAGTACAGTTTTCCTGTGGCTTAATTACAGGAACTTGTGAGTGAAGGAGGAGCTTTGTTGTTCTAACTTTGAGACAGCTTTCTTTGGCAGTATTTGATAACATTTTTTTTTCATTATAGAAGACACAAAATTGAATTAAATAATGAAAAAATTAATTCTCAGAGAAATGACTTGTTAATAGAACTGGGATGCAAACCTAGAACTTGTGACTCCAAAAGCACTGTTCTTTCTGCTCCAATCGATTGATTTTCTATATATCCAAAACACTCTTGTTATTTAGAATAAACATGACTATCTCATAATGCTTATTAAAAAGTGGCAGTAAATCTTTTGTTCTAGCTATTTGAGAAATAACTTCCATATGTGTTTTAAATATCAGAGTATGTAAAGTTCAGTTACTAAGAAGAATTGATTAAAGATATCACAGGGATTTTAAAATTGTATCAGAAAGAAACTTTTTGTTTTACTGTGATTTAATCTAGTTAAAATTGTCTATGTTTCAGTTTCAATATTAAGAACTTTCACTTATTTTAATTACTCAAAATTTTGCTTGTTTTAAGTTTTTGTGTTAAATTGTCTCTAAGTGTTTTAAGTTAGGATTTTTAAAAGTAAATTCATTTTTTTGTAGGCATATATTTTTCTTGCATATAAAAGAGGATCTTTTGGCTGGCAATCTTCAGTGTTCCTCAGAGCATGCTGTTGAACTCAGTGCACTATTGGCGCAGACAAAGTTTGGTGACTATAATCAAAACACCGCCAAGTATAACTATGAGGAACTGTGTTCGAAAGAGCTCTCAGGTGCTGCCTTAAACAGGTAACTATGGACTTCTTCTTTCACAGACCATTGATGTAATCTATTGATGGGTAGATATAAGGTTAACACTAGGCTCTTACCCCTCCTCCCCCCTCTGCCTTTTTTTTTTAACAACACTACATTTAAATAGTCTTATTTGTGAAGAGAATTGTACCCCCAGTTATATGTGAACAAATCTTCCAACACCTAATGCTTTGATATGGAATATCATATTACAGTAATAAACATCAAATATCTCTTTTTTCCCCTTCTCCTTATACTACCTTACTGCTGCTATTCTATACCTGCTTTTGAAGACCTTACATTCTCACAAGTGTGCCTTATGCTTAAGTGATGACTTTTAAACCCTGAATAACTCAAGTAGAGAGATTGCTAGTACTTCAGCAGATTCTTAATTTCATTTATATTGTTTCTTCTACCTGTTTTGGTCAGTCCTTCCACATCTCATTTTGTCTATGTCTCAATATTTGTCCATATCTTCTTCAAAATCCTTCAAAGTAGATACTATTCGGCATGATGTTTTCTGGATGCTTGTGCATCACTAGGCAGGAATCTCCATATATTATCCATCACTCTTGCTTTGTGATTCATCTGCCCTCTTTTCTAATCATGTATGTATGTGTTATCTTTTATTAAAGCATTTGCATTTTTTGCAAAATTTATTATTGATAATATGCTTTAGAAGTTGTTCAAGTTGCCTGCTATTTTGAATCTTTTGAAAATTATGATCCAACAGAGGTTTAATTTTAGATATATATATTTACTATGGTTTTTAGATTTTCCTTTTATGTATTTCCAGAAATTGATTTCAATTCCCTCTGTTTATTTGTAAAGTATTGGGTATTTATACACAGTAGAATTCTTATGAAATTCCAATGCACTTTACATATCTTTACATTTTATAAAATTCTATAATCCTTCTTATTCCATTCTATAAAAGTCCCCCTATTTTTTAAAAAAAAAGTTATTGGTCTGTCAAAAACTCTTAAATATTTTATTGTAGTTTTCAAAAGAAATGGAAATTCAACTTTAATTAATAATTAGCTAAGCAATTCATTTAAGCCATGTCAGATTTTTGTTAGTGATGGCATTATAATACAGTTTATCAGTAATCATTCATGTACTATGCCTAGAACTTATTATTTTCACATTTAGAATATCATAAAATGGTGTCTCTGGATAACTCTTTGTTGATAGAGCTTCCTTTTCTTTTTTTTCTTTTTTTTTTTTTTTTTTTTTCTTCCATAGTATTACTGCGAAGCACAAGGAGTTGGAAGGGATGAGTCAGGCTTCTGCTGAATACCAAGTTTTGCGAATTGTATCAGCAATGGAGAATTATGGTGTGGAATGGCATTCTGTTAGAGACAGTGAAGGGCAAAAACTACTTATTGGTGTAGGACCTGAAGGAATCTCAATTTGTAAAGATGATCTTAGTCCAATTAACAGGTAACTAAAGTCTTTAAAGCTCTGGGCTGTGTTGGTATCTTGATTATAAAAAATAGGAAAAAAAAGACTTGGTCTGAAAAGTTATCATCCCTTGAATAAAATACATTCTTTTGGATGCACATTAACATTTTCAGTCATCTGTTGCTATTTAATAATCCATAGTTTAGAAAGTGGAAGTTTACTGACCTGGTATTAGTAAAGTATTAGTTCACTGCTAAAGATACACACCTTACTACCCATAAATAGAATAAGATTGTTTTTCAGTCTGAATCTATTTTGGGTAAATGCAAGGATATACCTGTACTTCTTACATGTTCATAAACTTTTTTTCTTATTTACCTTTACATATTAGTGGGTTGTTTGTCACTGACATGTTAAGTAACTGTTTCATTTGTGATTAAAGTGTTTCTGCCAAAATTTAAGAAAATACGACTCTTACAAGCCATGAGTTTCATATGGTCATATAATTTTTTCCTACTTTTAGGATTGCATATCCTGTTGTTCAGATGGCAACTCAGTCTGGGAAAAATGTGTACCTGACAGTCACCAAGGAATCTGGTAACAGCATTGTTCTTCTTTTTAAAATGATCAGCACCAGAGCAGCAAGTGGACTTTACCGGGCAATTACTGAAACACACGCTTTTTACAGGTATATATGACTATTTATATGAATAAACCCTTTGTAACAAAGTTAGTTGTTGGTGGGGCAGCTAGGTTGCTTAGTGGTTAGAGTGTGGACCTGCAGTTGGAAAGACTTGCATTCAAATGCAGCCTCAGACACTTAGTGGACCCTGGGCAAATCACTTAACCCTATTTACCTCAGTTTCATTATCTATAAAATGAGCTAGAGAAAAACCACTCCAGTATCTTTGCCAAGTAAACCCACAAATTGGATCACAAAGAGTCAGACATGACACAAGAACAAACCTCTCAATAGCAGTTCACCAAAGATTAAAATTCCCCAGAATTCTCCATTTTCATAGAATGTTCTATTATTCTCTAGTATAATTTGAGAAAAGTTTGCTCTGTGGGAATGCTTTTACTCTCATGGCAGGAGACCACATAAAACCAACATAACCATCAGTTTGGTTCTTTTTTTTTTTCCACAAGAAATACATGTGTATGAATTGTACAAATATGTTTTTCTCATTTTTTTTTAAACTGTATTTTGGGTCACTTCTCCCTCTGAACTTGACTCATTGGGCCAATGTAGCTGCTATCTTTGTAACTTTTAAAAACTTACTTTTTCTTCAGCATATTATGGTTTTCTAAAAATTCAGAAAATTAAAATATTTTTCAGTTTTGTGGGACTACTGAGGACCCTTTCATTTTAAAATCCTTAGAAAGTAGAACTATCAAAACCACTTTCAGATCATTTTAAAACAGAAAGAATCCCTTAGTAAAAGTAAAAAGTTTTAAATGTATGTCTTGTAGCATTTAGTTGTTTGAATTTATTGTTTGAACATATAGCATCTTAAGGTCCAAAGTACACTTCCGTTCACTCTGTTTTTGCAGGTGTGACACAGTTACCAGTGCTGTCATGATGCAATACAGTCGAGACTTAAAGGGGCATCTGGCATCTCTGTTTCTCAATGAAAACATTAACCTTGGTAAAAAGTATGTCTTTGACATTAAACGAACATCCAAGGAGGTATATGACCATGCAAGGAGGGCTCTTTATAATGCCGGGGTCGTGGACCTTGTTTCAAGAAGTGACCAGAGCCCTCCCAGTTCTCCCCTGAAGTCTTCAGAGAGTAGCATGAACTGTGGGAGCTGTGAGGGGCTTAGCTGCCAGCAAAGCAAAGCACTCCAGGAAAAGTTACGGAAGCTGAAGGAAGCCATGTTGTGCATGGTGTGCTGTGAAGAAGAAATAAACTCAACTTTTTGCCCTTGTGGTCATACTGTATGCTGTGAAGGTTGTGCTGCCCAGTTACAGGTACGTGAAGTCACCTATGATGGTTATGACATTATTGCATGATTTATGCTTTTCACAAATTAAATATGGCCTTCTCCAGCTACAGAAATAACTGTCCAACATATGTCTCTTAGTAGGCTATTCTTTAATATTTCTTGTATTGGTAAAATATTTGAATTTACATATTGATATATCTTTGGCAATTATATTATGAAAATAAAGGAAAGTGGGGCAGCTAGGTGGCACAGTGGATAGAGCACCATCCTTTAAGTCAGGAGGACCTGAGTTCAAATCTGACCTCAGACGCTTAACACTTCCTAGCTGTGTGTGACTCTGGGCAAGTCACTTAACCCCAATTTTCCTCAGCAAAAAGAAAGAAAGAAAATAAAGGAAAATACCTTTATCCCATACTTGAGATTTGAAGTCAGACAGTGTTTTTAATTTATGTAACAGTTTTTTCATTGAACTAGAATTTTTCTACTCTCCAGTATGCTTAAGAGGTCACTTCTGTGTACTCCAAGAATTTACATTAATTTTCATATCTAATCAAACATTCAACTTCAAAAATTCTTTGTAGTAATTTTCTTTGTGGTATTTTTACGACTTTTCTTGCTACTTTTTGACATTGGGTACAAACTATTGAAAATTGTACTCACTTTTCAGTGGTAGATCATCAATTTTATGTGAAACTTGCCTTGAAGAGCAAGCTACTGATCAGTGGTGGCATCCTAGCTCTGTGATGGAAATCTAATCAACAGAGTTGTCATTTAATGTGTGAAGATGCCATTATTATTGAGGGGCACACTTGACTTGTTTTCTGATATTGGGAATATGTTTGTGCATATTCATTCTACTCAATTTCCTCTTGTAATCAAGAGCACAGATTTGCAAAACTCTTGGCCAGGTCTAGAGATGTGCAGCCCAATCATTGATAATAAAACTGAGCCAACTGATTCATATGACCATCCAAATCTTGTCTTTGGACTCATTTAAGCATTTTATATTTACCTCCTTGATTATTTGCCTCAGTAAAGATTAGAGGATGGGCCTGCAATATTTCTGTATTTTCCTACAAATCTCCCGTACATCAGACAAAAAAGGTCTATAATGGTCACTCATTGATTAAACATAATTTTTTTGAAGTTTGATAGAAATCCTGGCTAGTTTATTTCCTAAATTTTATAAAGATATTCTTTTTTGTAATATTTCTGTCCAGGCCCCAGGAAAGCATAAAAGAACTCCACTAGGGTTGAATTAAATATTTTTGAATTATTTATTTGCTAACCACCATGGATAATTGATTATCCTTTTCTGAAAAAGAAATGTGTTATATATGTCTACTCCAAAGAAAAGCCATAGCATAATAAAAAGGTGTTCTAACAGATTGTCTTTGTCTTTTTTAGTCATGTCCAGTCTGCAGATCCCGAATAGAACATGTTCAGCATGTGTATCTTCCCACCCATACAAGCCTCCTCAATCTTACAGTCATCTAATATATTGTACTGATACATTTACTTTATAAGCCACATTTCTAAAAACTGCACTATTATGAACTAGAAAAAAGAAAAAAAAAAACTGTGGGGAAAAATGGTTACTCCAATGCCTACCTGCAATGAAGATTGTTCCCTGAAGGAAACATTTCTGAATACACAATCATGTTTTAAACCAACTCCATTTGTGGTACCCAAGGAAAAAAGAATATGAAAGTCTCACAGAACTTTATTATCATCTTAAAGAGCAAACCTATAAGAAAGTTTTCTTCGGTGACAGATAAAGTGATACCAGTGCCAAAAATTGGGCACGTGTAGGGGATTGGTTATATTGCAGACGTGTTTAATATATCCGAAGAAAATTTCCTGCCCAGAGCAAATTGTTTAAGAATGGTTTTAAAGATTTATTTTGTTTTCCTTTTATGTGGTCATTCCAGACATTTATAATAGGAATTTTTTTTTTAATAAGTATACATTGTTTTGTCAGTTTTTGCTTTTTATAAGTTGTTGAAGTATAAGGATTGGAGGGTTAATAGATTCTAAAATCTGTTTTGTGACTTTTAAAAAAAGTAATTGCTGGTTAGTGTCAGATTCTGATCAGTCTATTAGAAAACAGATGATTCAATGCAGTGTAAGGTAGTTATTTTTTTCCTTAACAATACTCTACTCCCCTCTTCCATGTTTTAGAAAGGTAACTTTTCTGAAAAGTAAAATCTTTGTTAACCACTCCTTTGGGCCCTTGGTTTTGTGGAAAGTAATTTCTGATTACGGAGGGGAGAACATTTTCCCTAGGACACAAACCTAGGATATTTCATGGTTGGTATAAACTATGGTGGTTATTATAGTTCTTTCTAGCTATTTACTTCAGCCTCATCAAGGTGGTGGTTATTTTTGCTTGAACTTATCAAGCCTTACTTGCAATCTTATCCTAAGCATCATAAGCATTGTATAAGCTTTTCTTTTTTTTTTTTTTTTAAGTGCTTGAGTATTAACTTTTTGTTGTCCTCTTTTTATATTGGGGGTGCAGGGACTGTGTTTTTGTCTTTGTCTTCTTAAGCCTACCTTCCACTCCCCATTTGGGCATTTTGGATTCTGATCAACTAGTGGGTTTTTCTAGGACATAGGGAAACCTAGATTACCTTCTTGGGTGCAATACTAGCTAAGTTCAAGCTAGAAAACCACACTGTCACTTTACTGAGATTTTTCTGAGTATACTTTTCATATTGCCTTAATGTAGCAGTGATGTGTTTATGCATTTGTTTCTTTGCACAGACATTTTGTCAAAATATTAAAATTCTACTTTTTTATGGCACATTAGCGTATAAGCCTTTATTGCAAGAGGTATTTATTTTTTCACTTGTAAAAAAAATTGTTTCCACATAAAGAACTCTGTTATATCTTAGATTACATTTCTGTCTTTTTATATTCAGATTAATAAAGACTTTAAAACAAATACATGGTTTCTTTCCTATCTTTGTCCTTAAAATAGGTTTTACTTTATAGAACACCTGATGAAAATCATGTCATAAGTAATACAACATTATATTCTCTTATTAAGACTTTTAAATGTATCTGGTTCTAATAGGCAAATATTTTTCCTTTTTTAATAGTATTTTATTTTTTCCAAATACATGCAAAGATAGTTTCCAACATTCACCTTTGTAAAATCTTGTGTTCCAAATTTTTCTACCTCTTTTTCCTGCCTCAAGACATCAAGCAATCCAATATAGGTTAAACATATGCAATTTTTCTAAATATAGTTGATATTTCCATATCCTTCATGCTCCACAAGAAACATCAGATTAAAAGGGAAAAACACACATACACACATAAACAAGCAAACAATAATCAAAAAAAGAGATGAAAACACTATGCTCTAAACCATTTTCAGTCTTTATAGATCTTTCTTTGGAGGCACTTTTCATCACAAATCTGTTGGAACTTAATAGGCAAAAATTTTAAAGCATTTATACAATGGTTGTTCATTTGCCATTTCAAATTATCCAGCTTCCCTTTAGAATGCAAGATGAAAATAGGAGTGTTCTTTTTTTTTCAGTTAATTTTCATGTTTTGAAAAGGTTTTATATTATGAAAAAAATATAGAAGGGATCCTAAAAATGAAGAAGGTGCCAGACAGAACAGTAGTTACCCTTAAAGAAGAAAACTTGACCCCAAGCTAGAATTTTAATAGGCCCACAAAAGAAACATATCTTGGCCCAAAGGATAATAAAGCTAGGATTTCAGCCCTAGTCCTCTTATTCTGGAACTGCCCAGTGTTTCTTCCTATTGCACCATAATTTGTGAGGCTCTAGAACTTCCTCAAGGATTAGAGAAATATAGTCAACTATAATCAATAGAAGTTGTTAGGTCAGATTAAAAAAAATCTTTTTTTAAATTTTTTTTAAATTTTTAAATCTGCATCTTTTTTTCTATTAGAGTGCTTTATAGATTTGGTAGTCTACTTTTTGAAGTTATGTTTTACATAATTAGTTCACTTTCCTTGAATATCCATGAGTAGCTGAATGGTAGGAGATTGAACAGCCTACTAAGGACAAAAAAAAAAAAGTAGCTATTAATGAAGTCATTGAGAATTATCACTACTTTCTTTAAACAAGTATAAAATTTTATGTGTAATATAAACATCTTGGAAAACTTAAAATTCTACAAAATAATCAAATATTGAATTTCAGCCTTAATTAGCATTAATCCAGCACAGCATGTTACTATACATACTTTCCCCCCCAAAAAAAGTTTTATTGAATTTGCAGAGCATTTTTAGTTTTTGTCTTTTAAATTTAAGTGGAGTACATTAAACATTAATTTTTAAACTAGATTAGATCTATGTCTTCTAGCTCCACTAAGTTATATTTGGAATTCAAAAATATAGCATGATTCATTTAATTATGAAGTATATATTCTCTAAACCACTGCATAAATGAGTTAAATACATTTCTTAGTCACAGAATTATTAAGGTTTTGAACTGGCACTGACTTTCAGAGATCATACTGTTAGGTGGCACAGTACATAGGTCTTCCTGACTCTAGTCCAATGCTCTAAGTACAAATTCTGACTCAGATGCTTGATAGCTTGGGCAAGTCACTTGACCTATTTTTGCCTCAGTTTCCTCATTCATAAAATGAGGATCATAATGATCCCTACCTCCTAGGGTTGCAAGAGCAAAATAATTTAAAAAAAAAAAAAACACTTTGCAAAGTTTGAAACACTATAAATGCTAGTTGTTTATAATCCAGTCCCTTTAGGCTTGCCTATAGTTCAGTCAATAGAACTCACTTCTGGCTTTTTTTTTTTTTTTTTTTTTTTTTTTAGGGCTCAGACACAATGTCAATTCACCATAGCCACAGCACCAGAATGGTAAAAGGATCAGAAACTGATCAGGAAGACATTACTGGGAGTAAATTGTGGCACTGGGTATTGCTGGCACTGATTGACAACATTCTTGTCCGTATATAGTCTTGGATCTCAGTTCCAGGATAGAAAGAACAAGCACTTATTATTATTATTATTATTTTTGCTGAGGCAATTTAGGTTAAGTGACTTGCCCAGGGTCACATAGCTAGTGAATGTTAAATGTCTGAGATCAGATTTGAACTCGGGTCCTCCTGACTTCAGGGCTAGTGCTCTATCCATTGTGCCACCTAGCTGCCCCGAAAACAAGCACTTATGCACAGAACAGGGGACCCAAGACATAAGTGCTTGCACCTTCAGTTTTACAATACTTTGAGCTTAGTTCAAATTGCTCTTAACGTGATGGGATAACTTCACTACTTCACTAACAATGTATGAGTATACCAATTTTTCCACATACCCTCCAGTGTTTATTATAAGGAAATCCGATAGGTGTGAGATGGTTCCTCAGAGTTTTAATAATCATTATTGTAGAGCATTTTTATGATTATAGATAACAGATTACTTTATCTGAAAACTAGTTTGACGATTTATCAATTGGGGAATGATTTGTATTCTTATAAATTTGGCTCAGTTCTCTATATTTTTGAGAAATGAGGCCTTAAGATAACTGTATATATATATATATACATATATTGGATTTGTCATATATTTTAACATATTTATTGTGTATTGAACTACCTGCCATCTAGGGGAGAGGATGGGGGGAAGGAGGAAAAAATTTGGAACAAAGTTTTGCAAGGATCAGTGTTGAAAAATTACCCATGCATGTGTTTTGCAAATAAAAAAAGAGAGAAATGAGGCTGCAAAATTTCTCTTCAGTTTTCTGCATTCTTCCTAATTTTGATTTCATTGGTTTTGTTTGTGCAAATACTTTTAATTTTATGTAATAAAATTATATATTTTACAATTTATAATGCATACTTTCTTTTGGTCTGAAATTCTTCCTTTATTCATAAATTATTTTAAATGAAAATTTAAATGGAATTTTTCTTTCTATCTCTTGCTGCTTTGTAATATATAGAATATATATGTATAATAGAAAGTATAGAAATTCATATGACTTACGTGGATTTATTTTACATCTTGCAACTTTGCTAAAGTTGTCACTTATTTCAAAGACTTTTTTGGTTGATTCTCTAAATATATCATCACATCATCTGCAAAAAATGATCATTTTGTTTTCTCATTGCCAATTTAATTTCTTTAATTTATTGTTTCTTCTTTTATTGCTATAACTGGCATTTCCAGTATAATTTTGAATAATAGTGCTGATAATGGACAACCTTGTTTCACCTTGATCTTATTAAGGAGGCTTCTAGCTCATCCCCATTATAGATAATGCTTGCTGATGGAATGAATATTACATTTTTTAAAAGTCTTTTCTGCATCTATTGCCATAATCATATGATTTCTGTTGGTTTTGTTATTAAAATGATTAAAAATAATTTTCCTAATATTAACCCAATACTGCATTCTTGGTATAAATTTCACCTGATCATGGTATATGATCTTTGTGATATATTTCTATAATCTCCTTGCTAGTATTTCATTTAAGATTTTCCATCAGGACATGACTTTCAATGATCTTGTGATGAAGAAAAAGAACCGTGGGAATGAGTGTGGATCACAACATAGCATTTTTACTTTTTGTTGTTGTTTGCTTGCATTTTATTTTTTTTCTCTTTTTTTTCTTTTTGATTTGATTTTTCTTGTGCAGCAAGATAATTGTAAAATATGTATGCAAATATTGGATTTAACATATATTTTTACCATGTTTAACATATATTGGGTTACTTGCCATTTAGGAGACGAGAGGGAAGGGAGAGAAAATTGGAATACAAGGTTTTGCAAGGGTTAATGTTGAAAAATTATCCATGCATGTTTTGAAAATTAAAAAGCTTTAATAAAAATATAAAATAAAATAAAAAAGAAATAAAACACAAAAAATAATTAAAACCAGAATTCTGAAAGGAGAAGAATAAACAGTTTTAAACACCAAAAAAAAATTTCTATTAATATTTATTAGTGAAATTGGTCTGTTACTTTCTCTGCTTTTGGCTATTCCTAGTTTAGATATTTGGTAGAATTCACTTGTTAATTTATTGACTCTGGGTTTCCCCATCCCTTAGGAAATTCATTTATGATTTGTTCAATTTCTTTTTGTAAGATTGGATTATTTAAGTACTTGGTTTCTTTTTTGTTGTTGTTTATCTGGACAATTTACATTTTTGTAGATATTAATCCATTTCATTTAGATTGTCAAATCTATGAGCACATTTATATTACTCCTAATACTTTTTGTAATTTCCTGTTCATTGGTGGTGAATTTACTACTTTCATTTTTAATACTGGTAACTTGGTTTTTTATTTTTTAATCAAATTAACCAGTAATTTATCTATTTGTGTGTGTATGAAACTAGCTTCTAGTTTTATTTATTAGTTCATTAGTTTTGTTACTTTCCAATTTGGTTTTTAATTAGGGGTTTAAAATTTGTTTTTCAATTTTATTAATCCATCTTTTGATTTTCAGAATTTGCAATTTAGTGATAAATTGGGGACTTAAAATTTGTCCTTTTTTAAGGTTTTTTTTTAGTTGCATGCCCAATAGATTCTGCTTCAGCCCATGACCTTTATGATGTGTGTGTGTCTTTGCTTTAAATGTATTTCTTGTAAACTGCCAGCAACTTCATGAGTGCTAGAAGAAGCAGTGAATGAAATAAATATGAGTGGGGCTATGCAAGTTCAAGCTTACATCTTGAACTGACTTTTATTTCTTACAGCTTCTCTTTTATGTCGCAACGTAAGCTTATTTTTCTTTATTATACATTACACAAATGCCAGAAAACCACACAAAGTATAACTAAGGCTATGACATTTCCTTGTTCTATTAGTCAAGGTCCATCCTGTTATTTATTTTCATTTTTTTTAAAGCATCCTATCTCAAAAATGCAAGTGTCAGTAAATAATCCTAAGGAGCTCAGATACGAGTTATCAGCTGGGTTACTGGCCTTGCCAAATCTTCTAAGGTCTTTGCAGCTGCCTCACCTTCCAAAAGACTTACAGCTGACTCCTCACAGTAAACAACATATGGTAGGATTCTGTTTTTAATCCATTCTGCTATCCACTTCCATTTTATGAGTGAGTTTATCCTATTCCCATTTATATTTATTATAACTGTGTATTTGCCTCCATCCTATTTTTATCTAATTAATTTTCTTTTTTTTTCTTACCTTTATTGTGTTCCTTCTCACAAGTGTTTTACTTCTCATCACAAACTCTCCCTTCTATCAGTCCTCATGTCCCCTTTTCTTGTTACTATCACTTTTTACTTCCCTGCAGGATTAGATAGATTTCTGTACTCAACTGAGTGTGTATTATTCCTTCTTTGAGTCAGTGTTGATAAGAGTAAAGTTCAAACTTAACCCCCATCTCACTCCTGTTATAAAATAGCTATTTCACATCTCTTTTATGTCATATATTTTACCCCAGTCTAACTTCCCCTTCTCTCTTTTAACAGTGTAGTGTTCTTTCTCATTTTTAAATTTTATTTTTGTTGGGGGCTTTTTGAGGGCATAATCCCTTCAAAGTCATCTTGTATCCATATCCTCTCTCTATGTATACTTCTAATTTCCCTTAGATTAATAAAGATTGTAAGAGTTATGAATATTATCTTGATATATAGAAATATAAGCAGTTTACCCTTATTGAATCTCTTGTGTTTTTCTTTCCTTCTTTTTCTTCCTTCCTTCCTTTCTTTCTTTCCTTTTTATGTTTTCCTTAAGATTTAGAAAATATTTTTTTTTTATTCAGCCCTAATCTTTTAATTGGAAATTCTTGAAAGTCTTCTATTTCATTAAATATCTACTTTCCCCCCTGAAGGATTATATTTAGTTTTTCCTAGTAGATGATTCTTGATTATAATCCTAACTTCCTTGACTACCAGAACATCATATTCCAAGGACTTCATTTTTTAAAATGTGAGAGTCCCTAAATCCTGCATAATCCTTATTATATCTTCATGATGTTTGAGTTGTTTATTTCTGGCTGCTTGCAGTATTTTCTCTCATACCCAGAAGCTCTAAAATTTGACTATGATGTCCTGGGAGTTTTCATTACCAAAGCTCTTTCAAGTGGTGATTTGGGGATTCCTTCAGTTTCTATTTTGCCCTCTGGTTCTAGGATATCAAGGCAATTTTCCTTAATGATTTTTTGAAAGATGTTTTCCAGATCGAGATGGCCAGGTAAGCAGCAAGTCACTGCAACTCTCCCAGATTAACTTCCAGACAACCATAAAATAGTCTCTTAAGTGAATTCTGGAAGAGCAAGGCCAGCAAAAAGACAGGTTGAAATGCTCTCTTAGGTCAAGAAACTTGAACGGTTGGAAAGAAAGTCAGTCTTGCACTTGATAAGTGCAACATCCCAGTAAGACAGTTAGAAGCCCCACCTCAGCAAACCAGCAGGAGATCCTGAGTCCCAGGGTGATGGAGCAGGCAAACGCCAACACCAAGATATCCCCTTTGCCTCACTATAGTCTGGGACATGGGCATATGTCAGTTCTGAGAATCACCAAGTTCTTCAGTGCAGCCCAGGAAAATGGGGAACCTCCAGCAACCAGACTGCTACTTGCTTCAGCATAGCCCTGGGTAAAGAAGTCAATGTCAGCTCTATAGGGGCCTAGGAAAATGGGCAGATGGCAGCCCTGGGTCCCATCTCTCTCTTCAATATAGCCCTGGGCAAACAGGCCTGGGACCACATGTTTCAGTGTAGCTCAAGAAGCCAATGTAGAAGCACCCCACTGACCTCAAACTATACCAGACACCAACACTGGGACCTGGACTCAGCACTAAATAAATTGTCAGATTCCTCCAGCCTCCACAGCACCAGGCATCCACCACCTCAGCCCCTTAACATAGCACCAGACACTGGGATCCTCTATGAGCCTCAGGGCAATATCAGTGCAGCACCAAGTAAACAGCTAGGGCCTGCTGCCCCTGGGAAGCCTGAGATAATGTTCCTTCCACCATAGGATCTGAGCTCAAATGTAAAAGGGAAAAGGCCAAAAAAACTAAATCAAAACAAACAAAAAAAGGATCTGACCATATAAAGTTATGGTGACATGCAAGAGCAAGATTCAAATTCAGAAGAGGACAACAATATCAAAACCTCAAAGAAAAACAGTTAAGTGGTCTCAAGCCTAGAAATAACTCATGGAAGAAAAAAGGAGTTTACAAATCAAGTAAGAGAGGTAGAAGAAAAACTGGGGGGGGAGGGGAGAATGAAAATGATGCAAGAGAAGTATGAAAAAAGAGTCAATAGCTTGGAAAAAGAAAACTGCTTAAAAAGGAAAATTGGTCAAGAAGAACTAGAGAATATTATGAAATGCAAAAATAGATAATTTTGATTATATTGTATTTTTTTTTGTTGAAACAAAACTAATGCAGCCATGATTGAAGGGAAGCAGAAAACTGGTGGGGAGGGGGAATTTACATCCATGGTTTCTGATAAAGGTCTCATTTCTAAAATATATAGAGAAATGACTCATGACTCAAATTTATAATATAAGCCATTCCCCAATTTATAAACGGTTGAAGGATATAATTAGACAATTTTCAGATAAAGAAATTAAAGCCTTTTCTAGTCATATGAAAAGATGCTCTAAATCACTTACTGTCAAGAGGAGGGGGAAAATGGGGAAGGAAGGAGAAAATTTTGGAATACAAGATTTTGCAAGAGTGAATTATGAAAATATATTTGCATGTATTTTGGAAAAAATAAAAAGCATTATTATTATTTTTAAAAGCCCATCATGCTAAAAGTAAACAGCCCTATTTCATTTCAATGATAACTGGAAAAGCACAAGAACTTCATTCCTATAGAAGCATGCAATCATGGAACTGGTGTACAAAACTGATAGCCTTCTCTAGGCAACCAAATTTTCCTAAGATCTTCGACATGCCCTCACAACTGACAATATGAGGCCTTGGTCAGCTCAATGAAAGTTGGATACACACTTCACATTTCTCAGATTGGGTAAGATGATGGAAAAAGATAACAATAAATGTTGAGGGGGATGTGGGAAAACTGGCATTGAAAGAATCCACCAATCACCTCAGGAAAAAAGATCTCAAAAAGTCCAAGGAACATTTTAGCCAAATTATAGAACTATAAAGTCAAGGAAAAATTACTACAAATGGCCAGAAAGAAACAATTCAGATATTAGGGAGAGGCCAAATGAGGTAAATTATTTCACATAAAGAGGCAAGACCGACCTGTTACAGTAGAGGGAAGATCAGAATGTGGGCAATGGACATTACTTGAAATACTGATCTCATTCACATTGGATCAGAGAGGATTAATGTGTATAAATAGTTGAATATAAAAATTTATCTTCCTTGAAAGAAAAGGAGAGGAAGAGGTTAAGTAAAAAGGGGAGAAACAAAAGGAAGAGCTGATCATGAAAGGTGGTAGAAGAAGCAAAAACACTATTGAGAATGGAAAGGGAGAAAGGAAAAAAAGCAAAAATAGGATAGAGTAATTATAACTGTGAATGTGAACTCTCCTATATATCAAAAAGCATAACATAATGGAAAAAAACCCAAATCCTACAGTGTATTTATAAAACGCTTGAAGCAGAGAGACAAATAGAGAGTAAAGGGATTGCAGCAAAATTCATTTTCCTTCAGCTGATGTGAAAAAATCAGGAGTAGCAATCCTGATCTCAAGCAAAGTAAAAGCAAAAACAAACCTAATTAAAAGAGATAAGTAAGGAAACTACATTTTGCTAAAAGGTACCATAGTCAATGAAGTATTATCAATACTAAATATATATGTGCCAAGTGGCATAGCATTTGAATTCAAGAGGAAAAGTTAAGAGAGAGGAGAGAAGAGTAATAGGAAGAAATAAACAGCAAAACTATACTAGTAGGAGATCTTAGTCTCCTTTTCTCAAAACTAAATAAATCTAATCACAAAATAAATAAGCAATACCGCTACTAGGTCTGGATCCCAAAGAGATTGTAAAATGGGAAAAAGACCTACATATACAAATATATTTATAGCAGATTTTTTGTGAGGTGGCAATGTACTAGAAACTGAGGGGGTGCCTATTAGTTGGGAATTGACTGAACATACTATGGTATATGAATTCAATGAAATACTATTATGTAATAAGAAATGATGAGCAGGTAGTTTTTAGAAAAATCGTACAAATTGATGCAAGGTGAAATGAACAGAACCAGGAAAATATTGTATACAGCATCAGCAACCTTGTGTGATATCAACTCTATAGACTTTGCTCTTCTCAACAACACAATGATTCAAGACAAGTACAAAGAACCCAGGATGAAAAATGCTATTTACTTCCAGATAAAGAATTGATAGATTCTGAATGCAGATAGAAGCAGACTCCTTGCAGTATTTTTTTCTTTTGATTTATCTCTTCTTTTACAACTATGACTAATATGGAAATATGTTTTATACAATTGCACATATATAACCTATAAATTGCCTAACATTTTAGAAAGAGGGGAAGGAAAGAAAGGAGTAAGAAAAATTTGGAACTCAAAATCTTTCAAAAATGAATGATAAAGATTGTCTTGATATATAATTGGGGGAAAAATACAATTAAATTTAAAAAAAAAAATTTAAGCTCTTCCAGGAATTCTTTTTGGGCCTGAGAACAAATTACAATTTTCTTTGAGGCTTCATATGTAGCTATTTTGACAGTGTTGTTCTCTTCTAAGTTGTCACCATTTTAACTTTCTATTATCAAGATTTTTTTGTCTATCATTTTTTTCTGCCTTTGTTATGACTTGGTATGTCCCTCCTGCCCAGGATAAATCAGTAGATAGACCCTGAGGCTCAGTGAAAACTAGCAGCAAGGCTTAGAGCCCCAGTACAAAAAGCTTGGGACAATACAGGACCAAAGCCAGACTCTCACATAAAAATACCAAGTCATAAAAGAGCCAGAAAAGCTAGCTACTAAGGTGCTTCCCATTCCTAAATCAGTTCTAGGGCAGTTTTCAAGTCTTTTGAATAGAAATGTGAGAGGACTCTGGGGAGTTCTTGCCCCACACTACCATCCTGCTACCGAAAGACCTATGCTTTCTTTCAAACATGATTAATATAGAAATTTGTTTTGCATAACTGCTATGTATAACCTATATCAAATTGTTTACTGTCTCAGGGAAGTGGGAGGAAAGAGTTGGAGGAATAGAATTTGAAACTCAAAACTTAAACAAAAAACCCACAAATGTTAAAAATTGTTTTAACATATAATTGAGGAAAATAACAGATATTAAAAAAATAAGCTAGAGTCACTTTTGCAGCATGGGAAGACATTGCAGTAGGCTTCTGTGAAGTTCTTAAGGTTCAAAATATAATACTTGTTAGTAAAGTAACCTGTAAGTGATGTGGATGAATTTATCCTAGTGATAAACTCAACTTCAAAGGTAGCTAAAAGGCAAAGTGGACAGCATACTGGGCCTGGAGTGACAAATATTTTACCTTCTTGAGTTCAAATCTGGTCTCAGATACTAGCTGTGTGACTCTGGGCAAATCACTTAACTGTGTTTGCCTGAGTTTTTTCATCTCTCAGTATCTTTGTCAAAACAAACAAACACTAAATGCAATGAAGAAGAATTGAACAAGATTGAAAAACAGCTCTACAGCAACAACTTAGACTTCAAGTGATTATCTTAATGTTCCAGCAGAGCAGAGGTCTTCTGGGTCCAGAAACCCTGAGAGGAGATCTGTGGGTAGATCTCAGTGGCTCTGTGAACTTATATAGAAAAATATATATATATTCCCCTAATATAATTGGTTTCTTTGTAATCCTATTTATTTTATTTTATCCATTTAAAAACAAAAGGATTCATAGGCTTCACTAGACTGCCAAAAAGAGCCATTCCCATAAAAAATTAAGAACCCTTGTCAGAGGAAGGAATGGAAAGAAATCAGCTGAGGCATGAATATAGTGTCACTTATTAGTAGTATCTTTCCCAGTTTTTCCTAAATGGTTAGAACATGCCCTATTCTCCTATTCTTTATATCACTGTTCCTTTTATTAAAGCTGTCTATTTTTCTGTTCTAAATCCTATGAGGATTTTTTTCCCCATGAATTTAACATGACTTAGAAAATTTGCTCTAGGGCAAAACTTTGCATAAATTGTCTGAATAAAAAGTCTGAATAGACCGTTTAATAAAGAGACCAGTGTGAATCATGTCCTTTTCTTGCTTTGAAATTTATAGTTACCCAACTCCATCCTTATCCCCTTAATTATTCAAATTATTCATAATGGACCCTTTCCAAAGTGATCCTCTGTGGATGACCACTACTGATGCTCTCCATATATTTATAGCTGTGCAAATAGACTGTCATAATCTCTGAGGCCTTTTTCTTTTTTCTTTTTTTTTGGTCACTTCTTCACTCTAATTTTAAGTTACCTGCCCCAAAACTGTAATTTTTCTTCCTGGCAGCATCACTAGCTCCCTTCAAAGCTCAGTTCAAGTGTTACATCTACAATAGGGTTTTCCCCACCCCTTTAAGCTCTACTGTTCTTTTCTCCAAAATATTATTTTGCATATTTGTCTATTTTGCATTTACTTATTTGTATACATATTTCTTCCCAGGAAAAATGTAAATTCATCGAGGGCAGAGATTGTGGTTCTATTTTTTGTTTTTACATTCCCAGAACCCAATCTTGCTTCTGACACTATACATGCTTTATTGAATGAATGAATAAATGAACATTCAAATGAATGAATATAATAGTAAATGTCCATGTGATTAGGGTTATGTATCTCAGAGTATCACATCTTGGCTTTTTGCTCAGGTTCCGATAGTTTTCTTCCCATAAATTCCAATAATTTATCAAAAATGCATCTTATTAATTAACTAAATTTAAGTGAATATTAACCAACATTTTTAAGATACTTTGTAGCAAATTAAGCAAAGAGACAAACAACCTTTGTTACAACTAGATATTCTCTATCTTGCTTCTATAATTCATAATCCTCACCCTTTTTTATTCCCATGTTCAGGTTAAGAAAGGATAAATTTATTACTTCTATCAAAGATTTCCACAGGCTTGTAATGCCTTTCAGGATTTTGACTGATCTTTAGGACAAAGCTTCTTAGGGCTTTTCCTCTCAAGTGTCAACAAGTTAAGGTATAGAGGAGAAAGCAGTATACTAAAAAGCTAGATACCTAGGTTCTTATCCTGGTTCTGTTGAATGATCTAAGAAAAATCACTTTACTTTTCTGTGCTTTGGATTCCTCTACTAGACTTGGATCAAGTAGTCCCTCCTCTCTCAAAAATTCCATAAACCCTTTCTAATGTCTGCTTCTCATTAAGTTTCTTTTTCTCAAAATAAAGAAGTCTCACTAACTGCCACAAATCTCCTTGCATAATCAATGGTTTCTCAGCTCTCTTGTTTTCTTAGTCAGGAATTATATTCTCTTAAGAGTCAAGAAATATTTATTTTATAAGATCCGAGAAAGACATATCACCCAGGACCCTTTCCTGGGGAGTTGTAAAAATTCCCTGAGCTAGTCTGCCAGTCATAGGTCTTTCTGCAATAAACTATCTCTGGTTTTCCTTTTTCTTTTCTTTTTTTGGGGGGGAGGGAACAGTAACAAGAAGCAATCTCAGATTCCCTCATTCTGGTTTTGTTATCCCCTGTAATCCTAAAATATTATTGTATAAAACAATATTATTATTTTTAAATGAGACTTTCCTTTAAATGATGTAGAAGAATGTAGTCATGGGGGTTTGTGATTTCCTGGTTGGGACCAGGCCTTCTGTAGCTTAAAGGCTTTAAGAAAATGCATTTGAGACAATAAAATCTTTGGGACCATGAATGAAAAAAGGATAAAGTTGGCAAATATTCCCTTACTTTCTCTTACCCTTAATTTAAGCCTATATAATTCTACTGTAAAAAGAAAGACTTTGACATAAGCACCATAGAAAGAAGGCAATAAGTGGGACTGGAAAAAAATTAAAAATTAAATAAAAACCACAACCCTGTAGCCTTCAGTTGCATTCTGAAGATTTGTTCTCAAATGAATTTCCTGCCTATTTCAGCAATAACAAAAACAGCATAACTCTTGCTGTTAGAATTGAAAATAGCAACCTGTGAATAAAGTATTTATCAAGATGGGTGCTATTCCTATTCCTCAATCAGACCATCAGATTGAGCTTTTAGGCCCATAGTGCCTGGTTACCTTTTCTCTCTCAATTCTACCATAGCTCTTCAATGCTCTTTTCACAAAGGAAGTCCAGAGACTTAGCTCAATAGTAGACTGATGTCTGGGCACCCCTGTCCATCTATCCCCTGTATACCAAGCAACTGATTCAATAAACACAAGAAGATGCTTCAAGTCAAACTATTGGCCTTTCTGCTCTTTGGCTCATCTTGTCTCTTCTTCCCCCAAGCACCCCATGAAACATGGTTACCTGCAACGATGCCCATCCTCATCAAAATCCTCATTACTCAAAAAACATTAAATTCTGATGTTGCTACCATTTGTGACTCTCAGTACCCTAAAAAGAAGGTCCAGCAGCCTCTTCTGCTTGCCCTTGTGATATTAAATATGGGTTCAGTGGTAGAGCAAAGCAATAACTTTTAAAAAATACTTACTATGTGCAAGGCCCTGGCCATAACAATACTCAATAAAAACAGCCTTGGAGAAACACATTCAATTCCAGGGAGGGAGAAGAGACGGTATGTTCCTGACTTCAGGCCTGGCATTCTTGCCACTGATTTAGAACTGGAAAGGATCTGAGAGGTCACCTAGCTAAATATTCTTCATTTAGAGATGAAGAGCCAAGCTCTCAAGTAAAAATACAAAAAAACAAAAAGAAGCAGTCATTCTCCAGAAGCTCACATTGTAAACAAGGGATTTAGAAACAATGAGATCTGAAAAAAAATTTTGACAAGCATGTTTCAGCCTAACTGGTTTCCTTTGTTATCCTATGTTTGATTTATATTTGATTTCTGCATTTAGAAACATTCTTCTGAGAAGAGATCCATAGGCTTCTCCAGACTTCCCAAAGGATACAGGATACAAATAGGTTAGGAGCTATTAAATAGGAGACAACTGAAATAAGAGGTTTTAGCTGCAGCTCAGATAAAAAAGCCCCATGGTTCTCAGGATGACATAGCAAAGCCTCTTCTATAAAGTTACTTTCACTGACAAAAAACATCTATTTCAGATAATCAACCATTTGACAAGCCCAGGGACTTTGATGTTAAGAGCTCTGTCCCCCAGGTCTTCAGTAGCTCTGATGGCTGAGGGGTCAGAGTTTGCATTGCTTCCAGAAACTTGCTTCTCCACATAAAATGATGCTCTCAGTGATGGCTGGGTACTGGGCATGTGCTCTGTGGGGATGGGGGGATGCAATTGTTAGCAGGCCTCTTGGCCTTGGAGAGCTGGGCTGTTTCCAGTTAGGTCTGAAGATAAGTGGTGGTGAAGAGACTGCAGAAACAAGCCAGCTATTATTTAAAAAACACAAATTAAAACTTAAATTTGTAGAATGTTTGAAGTTACAATTACCTCAAAAGCACTTGAAACATACTGGGGTTCAAAGCTGATTTTAAGTGACTTGTCCAGGGTCACCTATTAGCTGGTCAGCTCAGGAGCCTGGCCTTAACTTCACATTCAACTCTCTCTTCCTGTCTTTCTGTCTCTCTTTCTCTCTGTCTCTCTCTCTCTCTGATTCTCCTTGTCTTTCTCTTTGTATCTCCCTGTCTCTCTCTCTCTCTCTCTCTCTCTCTCTCTCTCTCTCTCTCTCTCTGTGTCTCTCTCTGTGTCTCTCTCTGACTCTTCCTGTCTTTCTCTTTGTCTCTTTCTGTCTCTGTCTCTCTGATTCTTTCTGTCTCTCTGACTCTGCCTCTTTCTTTGTCTCTCCCTCTCTCTCTCTCTCTGTGTGTCTCTGTCTGCCCCATTTCTCTCTCTCTATTTTTCTCTCTCTGTCTCTCTGTCTCTGTGTGTCTCTGTCTCTCTCTTTTTCTCTCTCAAGATACCATTATAAAAGCAAAAAAAGGAGCCCAAAATATAGAAAAGAAATAAAAAACAGAGATAAAAATATTTCAGAAAAACAAACATTCAAAGCAATTCTTTTCTACGATAATTATAGAGGTAATTAAGCTTTGATGATAGTGGTTTTAAAAATCCCTTGAGGAAAGTAGGTTTATAGGAAAATTATGAGATAAAAGCAACTGAAACACTAAGACATTTTCGGTATTTCTCTTTCACTTTTGATCACATTCTGCAGGGGTTAGAATTGAAAAAATAAGTGCAAAGGAAATTTGCCTAATAGAGAGCTTTAAGCTGTATAATCCACTCCTTTCAAAAATTCATAGGAAATTCTGAATTTTTTTCAAGAAGAATGCAGGCCTCAACCCTTTATGAAGGCCTTTCCTGAGGCCTTGTTTAATAAAATATTTTGAAAGATGGAGTTGAAGTATTTCCTCCCATTTATCCCTTCCCTACTATGCTTATATGCTCAACTGTAGCTGTCCTGATGTGCATTTTTGGTTTATTCTCTCACTGCTGTGCAGACCTTGATTATGCCCTGAACCCCAAGAATCTGGGGGGCTCACTGCTGCAGAAAAAGTAGCAAGAAATCAGGAAAAGCAGATGCAGCTCATTATCCTGGAGAGTTTAAATATTCAAGATAATACCACCAGTTTGTTAATGCAGCCTACTTACTGCTCCTGCTTGTACCCAGTTAGGCAAGTATTGCTTTAGCTTTGATAGTTGCATGTAAGAAAGACAGAAAGAGAAAAACCCCTTCATTTTGCAAATGAAAAAACTGGGGCTAATTTAAATCAGGGCTTCCTAAACTTTTTCTATTTGTGATCCCTTTTCACCCAAAAATTTTTTACATGACACAGAGACAGAGAGAGAGACAGACAGACAGAGAGACAGAGACAGAGAGAGAGAAAGAGAGAGACAGAGACAGAGAGACAGAGACATACACAGAGAGACACACACAGAGAGACCGAGAGATGGAGAAAGAGAAAGACAGAGACAGAGGCAGACAAAGACAGAGACAGAAATAGAGAGACAGACAGACAGAGAGACAGAGAGAGACACACAGATAGAGAAAGAGAGAGGGAGACACAGAGAGACAAAGACACAGAAAGAGACACACACAGAGACCGAGAGATGGAGAGACAGACAGAGACAGAGACAGAAGCAAAGACAGACAGAAAGAGAGACAGAGAGAGAAGAAAAAAGGAGAGACAGACACAGACAGAAACAGAGAAAGACAGAGATAGAGCTAGAAAGACACAGAGACAAAAGCAGACAGAGAGAGAGCCACCAAGTGCCTTTGCAATAGCCACCTGTGTTTCAGCTCTGCACATCTCCTCTGCTTTGAATAGATGCCATTCTAACTCTTAATTACACAGCTGTAAGGCACCAAACCATGTGGACATGTTTGTGGATGAGAACCTTAAAGGAAAACTCTAGGTTCATAGCTATCCTAATTGCTAAATCTAATTAGAAAGAGTAAATCAGTTAAATTAAGGGTTCTTCATGTAAGAGGACCAAACAGGAAGCTGTTAGGCAAAGTTTTTCATTCCTCATTTGCTTCAATCAGCTTTCTCAGTAGGAAACATTGGCTCTCAAAGATGCTATGTTGTGTGGTTTATTTTTGTGAGAGTTTTTATTTCCAAGCTGGAGACCTCACCAACTGGCTTCCAATAGGATGCTAATTCTGTTTCAGAATAAGAGGAACCAGACCCCTCCTGATGCACCTGAGAGGGGGAGTAAACTCATCCTGATCGCCCCATTATGAAAGACCTGACATGCATACAATAATATGGGAGTCTAGATTTAGAGCTAAAGGGAATTTAGAAATCATATAATCATAAATATAGAGCCAGAAGGTGCCTTAGAATATGATTAGCCTCTTCTATTTACAAATGAAAAAAACTGAGGCTAATTTAAATCAGGACTTCTTAAAACTTTTTCCATTCGTGATCCCTTTTCACCCAAGAAATTTTTACATGACCCAAGGTATATAGGTATATAAATAAAAGAGGCATACAAATCAAATATTTATCAATAATGAATGATAATTCTATAACCCTACATTCAGGTATGAGACCCCACATGGGATTGTGAATTATGGGCTTAACTGAATATGTGATCCATAACGGGTACTAGGCCTTAATTATGTTTGTTTCTCTCCCAGAGCATGACGTGGAGTTGTTGTTTTTTTTTTCTGTCAGCACTTTTTTTTGTTTGTTTTTTTGGTTTGGTTTGGTTTGGTTTGGTTTTTTTTTTTTTTGCCTTTATCTTTTTTTTTTATTAAAGCTTTTTATGGGGGGGGCGGAGCCAAGATGGCGAACTGCGGACAGCTTTCTCTGTGAACTCCCTCCGACATTCCCCCAACCCAGACAAAGTAAGCTTTAAAACTGGTTTCCGAG
>JAJPUD010000557.1:438376-483364 GCA_023553655.1 Myrmecobius fasciatus | reverse complement strand
CTCGGAAACCAGTTTTAAAGCTTACTTTGTCTGGGTTGGGGGAATGTGGGAGGGAGTTCACAGAGAAAGCTGTCCGCAGTTCGCCATCTTGGCTCCGCCCCCTGTTTGGCCTGGATTAAATTTTTTATAAAAATTAAAATGATAAATCCAAGTATTTATTTTTTCAGAAACTTAGTACATTAATAAACAAAAAAAGAAAAAGCTTATTACTCAAATGACAAATGAGAGAGATCATAATAAGGGCAAAAAAAATCAGGAAAATCATAAGGGATTATTACATACATCAATAAATCAATCAATTTGAGAATCTGAAAAAAATAGATGATTATTTTTTATTGAAGTTTTTATTTTTAAAACACATGCAAGAATAATTTTTCAACACTGATCCTTTAAAAAACTTATGTTCCCATTTCCCCCCCTTTCCTCCTACCCCCTTCCCTAGATGGCATGTAATCCAATATATGTTAAATATGGTAAATATACATATATATGTTAAATTCAATATAGGCATACATATTTATAAAACTACCTTGCTGCACAAGAAGAATCAGATCAAAAGCAAAAAATAAAAATGAGAAAGAAAATAAAATTCAAGCAAACCACAACAAAAAGCGTGAAAATGCTATGTTGTAATCTACCCACAGTTCCCATAGTCCTCTCTCTGGATGTAGATGGTTCTCTACATCACAGGTCTATTGGAACTGACCTGAATCATTTCCTTGTTGAAGAGACCCATGTCCATCAGAATTGATCATCATATAGTCTTGTTGTTGCCGTGTATAATGATCTCCTGGTTCTGCTCACTTTGCTCAGCATCAGTTCATGCAAGTCTCTCCAGGCCTTTCTGAAATCGTCCTGCTGGTCGTTTCTCACAGAACAATAATATTCCATAACATTCATATACCATAATTTATTCAGCCACTCTCCAATTGATGGGCATCCCTTCAGTTTCCAGTTTCTAGCCACCACAAAAAGGGCTGCCACAAACATTCTTGCACACGTGGGGCCCTTACCCTCCTCTAAGATCTCTTTGGGATATAGGCCCAGTAGAAACACCGCTGGATCAAAGAATATGCACAGTTTGATAACTTTTTGAGCATAGTTCCAAATTGCTCTCCAGAATGGCTGGATCCGTTCACATTTCCACCAACAATGTATCATAAACTTTTCTTAAAAATACAAACTTTAAAAATAAGATGCAAGCCCTCCTCCCCCCTAAGACTGAGACACTGGGATGTACAAGGGCAAACTTGACAGTCCCAGAATTCACCCGTATAGGGCTGAATTTGGAGTCAGAAAGCTTGAGTTCAAATAAACCTAGGTCTGCATCCTGTGTCAAGTTATTTAAACTGTGAGCAAGTTATGTAAACTTTATGGGGCCCAGTCAATCTGCAAATATTTATCAAATCACTCGCCATATGTGAGACACTCTTCAAAGTATTAGGACAAAACCAAAAGCAAAATAGTGCCTGCCCTCAAAGAGTTTACATTCTAAAAGGAGAGACAGCATGCACATAGTAGGTACAATATGTTTTTGAATAACTGTCTTTTTGTGTATAATACAAGGAATTGCATAGGCTAGGTGGTGCACTCAGTACTATTGCTTAGCCTGCTACCTAACACATTATCCTGTTAATTCTTATTTTAGGACCTTTTCATCTCTGAACTACTCACATAATGCACCTTGCCCTCCAGAGTTCAGCAGGATCTTCCCTTTCAAACAATGTATTTCAAGGACATTTGGGGCCTCGCCATCCTCCCAACAGCTGAACCCTCCTACCATATGTCTGCTGTCTCTCCCAATGTGAGCTTGTTGAGAGTAGGGACCATCCACTTTTCTCTTTCTGTCCCCAGTGCTTGGCTCAGTAATTGGCACAAAGTAAGAGTTTAACAAATAGTTTTCTATTCCATTCCAGGAGGAATAATAGGACCCAGGAATCATCTGCACAGAAATAATAAATAAGCCCAATTCTTCCTCAATAAATTGTAAACATTGTCTAGGTAAAGGAAAATGGTAGATAGAAGGAAAGAGGAAGAACAAAACAATGATTTGTGGGTGTGAAAAAAAGCTAGTGCACAAACTCAGTTATCCCTGGAGGAAGACATTGACTGTCTGTATAATGTGCTTTATTCTAAATTGTACTTTGGGGGAGGCTTTTAAAAGAAAGGCAATACAACCTTTTAGGCAGCATTTCACACACTATTTCTGGATCAAGCCGTCTCCCACAAGCAGTCTGGGCTCTGATCACTCAGTAACAACTGGGACTAGATCTGTGGATATGTTCTGTCCTCTCTGTGCCTCATTAGCCTCTGTTTTCAACTACCTGTCCTCAGAAACTAAACCTGCCTACTCTTTTCTTACAGGTCAATTAAGCAATTACCAGTCCCTATTCCCTTCCCCAAATCAACTGAGACTGTCCCTGCTTTTATTGCTCTATTATCCTGACAGCCTTACAGAATGGTAAAAATCCTTTTCTTTTTCTTTTTTTTCCCCCCACCAACAGCAAAAGCCAAGCTCTGAAAAAAGCAGGACCAATGGTCTTCATAGATCTACCCAAGCTCAGGTTTTATTCAATTAAGCAATTTAAGTGCCAGGAAGTCAGTATGTCAGTGCTGACCACAGACAAGGGGAGGCTGAAAAAGCTGTTCTAGGCTTAGATTTAAAACTGAAAATCAGAAAATGAGATGGGGAATGGGGGATGGGAGCAAGGTGTTTGGCTCCTAGTAGAAATTTAATAAGTATTTATGGAATCAGGAATGAAATTGAATGTGTTGGAATGCTAGGATCTATATACCCAGTCCTAGTCTTCCTTCTGGAATGGAAAAGAAAACTATTTGTTAAACCCTTACTTTGTGCCAGTGACTCAGTCAAGATACTGGATTGGCTTGCCATTTCCTTCTCCAGATTATTTCACAGATAAGGAAACTGAGGCAAACAGGGTTAAGTGACTTATCCAGAGTCACACAGCTAAGTGTCTGAGACCAGATTTGAACTAAGGAAGATGATGCTCTGTGCCACATAACTTCCCACAGTTTTTAGTATTCCCCTCAATTTGTATATTTACTCCATCAGAGATATATAAAGATATATGTACATTTTCTCTCTCTCTCCCTCTTTCTCTTCCTCACTCTCTCTTTCTTCCTCTTCCTTCCTCCCTCTCTCTCTCTCTCTCTACTCCTCCTCTTCCTCTTCTTCTTCTTCTTCTCTTTTCTCTCTCTCTCTTCTTCCTTCTCCCCTCTGTCTCTGACTCTGTTTCTGTCTCTCTCTTTCTCTTTCTCTCTCTGTCTCTGTCTCTCTCTCTCTCTCATTTGCTTCTGCTTTCCCTCCAGGAAAAGATAAGCTCCTTGGCAGTAGGAATTATTTCATTTCACATAATAGACACTTAAGAAATGCTTGTGTAATTGAATTTAGTAGGTTTTCTTTTTGTGATTTGCCCAACATACTACCAAAAAAAAGGAAAGCCAGAATACATTTTCTTTTCAATCTCTTTGTATCTTTGTGTGTGTGCATCTGTAGGATGCTGGGAGAAGGCTCCTACTTTGAGAGCTGACTGAACTTATGCTACACTTTGACCATGGTTATAGAAAGTCTTTACTTATTCTGGCATATTCAAGTCAAGTCAAATAAATAAACACTTTATTGAGGTTTACTAAAAGTCAGGGAACTAGATGGCATGGTTGGGAGGACCTGAGTTCAAATCTGCACTCAGATGCTTACTAGCTGTGTGACCGTGGGCAAGTCACTTAATCCTGTTTGCCTCAGTTTCCTCATCTGTAAAAGGAGCTAGAGAAGGAAATAGCAAACCATTCCAGTATCTTTGCCAAGAATATCCCAAATGAAGTCTCTGAAAAGTCAGTCATGATGGAAACAAATTGAACAACAACTAGGCCAAGCGCTGTAGCTAGAGATACTAATGTGAGAAATACTGAACAGTTAGGTTTCCAGAGAGTGTTGCAAGCTTGGAGATAGTGTAGGATAGTGGATACCACTGACCAATGGGTTTTTAAAATGTGAAAGGTTAAGGAAGGCTAAGATTCCACAGAACAATTAAGTTTCAATCTCTCAGAAGCCTTGAGCAAGCAAGGAATTGGGGAGCTAGGAAGAAACAGGTGAATTCAACAATCAGAAAGACTGGTTTTGAGAAAAACACAAGCTTAAGATAAAAGCCAATCCAGCCCAAACTAGTCTGGGGACAATGACCTGACTTGGCCACATTGCTATTGTGCCTGCTTAAAGGGCTAATTGAATATTAAACAATACACAGGTAATGGAGGAGTTTTCCACCATTTTTGAACATGGGATGTATGACAAGGTAGAGGGACATGCTTACACATATTTAGGGTGAAAAATATAGTGGACACATCAGAACAATTGTAACCTGGAAGGGAACCTATCAATCCTTCTCTGACGGGAGGGGCAAGTGTAAAGCTCTCTCTTCTGTGCTCAGGACTCCCTCTTTTTTTTTTTTTCTGAGCAAATGGGGTTAAATGACTTGCCCAGGGTCACACATCTAGGAAGTGTTAAGTGTCTGAGACTAAATTTGAACTCAGGTCCTCCTGACTTCAGGGCTGGTGCTCTATCCACTGCCCAGATCTCCCTCTTCTCGAAGAGGAAGGGAGCCTATTTCTCCTCAGAAACACTACAATCAATTCCTTAAGATTCTTCTTTAATAAATTTTCCTCCATATCAGATTTTCAGAGTCAAGAGTGTGTTTCTAACACTAAGAAAGACAATAGCAGTTCCCTGCCCTCAAGGAGTTCACATTCTAATAGTAATTCAAGTAATGTAATTCCAACACATTTAATTTCATTCCTAATCCAATAAATATTAATTAAATACCTACTAAGAGCCAAACACCTTGCTAAACACTAGGGATAAAAAGATAAAAAGAAAGTACCTGCCCTCAAGAAGCTTATAGTTTAATGGGGGTTGAGGGTTGGAGACTACACAGAGACAGGAAAGCTGGGGGTGAAAGGGAATGGGACACCTGGAAGATCTTGTTCCATAAAGTTGAAACCAGGTGAAAAATGGAGTGAACTGGAAGTGGGAATTTGAAACTCCTTTCTTCACCCTCTATTCAGAGGAATGAGGAGGCTGAGGGAAGTAGTATCCAATTAGAAATAATGAGGATATCTTCAGAGGACCATCTTGTTCCCTGGAATTAAAACCAGGCAGAACAGCAGATACCAAGTGGAATCACATGCTACCATGATTCAATTAAGAAAAAAAGAATAATGTCAAGCATGTGGTAGATTTTTAATAAATGGTCATTGACTGAATGATCAATTGATTTGTTTTAATTCCAGTGAGAATGTGAGATAATTTTTTAAAAAGTAATTTGTACCAATTTTGATGGTAATAGAGAGATCATGTCTGATTTAGAGTATCTGGAGGAACAGCTCATTGATTTGGAGCATCAGTTTCTTTGTTTTACAAAAAATCCACAAAAAACAAAAATCGATTTTTTTTTAATGCTTTAATGGTATGGGGACATCAAAGAGGGAAGGAATATTAAAAGTCTGGATTGCCAAATGTCTGATGACACTGATGTGTCAGTGAGTGTGTGTATATATGTATATGTATGTATATGTATGCATGTATATATGTATTTATGGATATAATATACATATATTAAAAATAATAATACTCAGATGCTACCCATGTTGCCAGTTTTTTTTTTTCCCAAAGACCTAAGGAGGCTCCTCACAACACTCTTATAAGGTAAATGCAAGGGTAAAACTCCATAAACACTATTATCTGAAGCCAGGGCTACTAGGTGAAAGCCGACTTCGAGGGAATAGAACCTTGAACTCACTTCCAGACGAATCCTCTACCTTGCTTCCTCTGCTCTTGGTTAAGTTTATATACTTTGCTTTGTCCCAGAACAAGGGCAAAATAAGTGGTCAGGCAGGATTTAGAGGTAAGGAAGTAAACTGTCTCCCTTCGTTTCTAGAAAGGTCACTTTTTCTATAATAGAGGTGGTTTGTTCTTCTCCATAAATATTGAAATCTTACAAAATAGCATCTATTGAAGGGTTTGAAAGGAAAGGAGTTTGAAACTAAAGCAGTAATCACCATAGCACTGACACTAAAGCCAACATCCTTCAAACTGTCCAATATCAACAACTGAATTTGGAATCAAGATCAAAATGCAAGTTTTACATCATTTTTTTTTCTTCTTCCTTCAGGCACAAATGCTTTTTAGCCTGTATATGTCAAGAAATTTAATTCAACAGCCATTTCAATTCATGTTACATGCAGAGCATTTGCTTAGTTATGAGAGGAGGGATTTCAGTTCCTACCTTCATGGGGTTTATCCACCAGTATTTCATTCCACTTCACAATTGTGTGTTGGGTTTCCAGATGAATTCCCTGTGTATGTGATATGAGCTGAGGGAATTCCTTCCCAACCAACCTGGCACAGTGCCTGCTATCTCATTCCACAGCAATTAAAAATCAATAATTCACAAAACAATGAAAACACAAAGTCAAAGAATAGCAAAGCTAGAAAGAAGCACAATCTTTCTCATTTTTGTGAAGCCCAGAAAAAGCAGCTAAACATAGTGGATAGAATGCCATCAGCTGAATGACCCTGGACAAGCTACCTAACTGGTTTGCCTCAGTTTCCTCATCTGTAAAATGAGTTGGGGAAGGAAATGGCAAACCACTGCAGCTTCTCTGCCAAGAAATCCCCAAATGGAGTCACAGAGACTGGGACATGACTGAAATAAATGAATGTCAACAGCAAAGGGGAAAGCAAGGGATTTATTCAATGTGACAGTAAGTTCAAGGAAGATCCAAGACTACTGCCCAGTCTCATATTTCTAGGTCACCTTGCCTCTTCATTCAAAGGATACTGTCCCTAATGAAAGAAAGGGAAGGTAGACCAGGAAGAATCAATCCACTAAAACTAATGTTATTCATTAAGTGAACTAGTTTCACTTTTGTTATTTTATTTATTTTATTAGTTCATTTCCAATAGGAGAAAAGATGAAAACATCAATACATTTTAATAGAGGGGAAGCTGACAGATAGGGCCAGGTTGTCAAAGAGCAGATTCCACATTGGAATTCCATACTGGAGTGTCAATCAGGAGGTTTGGCCAGCTAAGAATTGGTACCCAGGAGACTGGATGCTGAGCCAAAAGCACCTGAAAAGAGATGTGGAATAACTTTGTTTACTTCACAACTTTTTTTCTAAGATTGACTTGATTTCAACATCTCTTTGATATTTAATATTCTGACTAACTTTAACTTACTGTATACAATGTGACAGGCAAAAGAGAGAAGAAAAAACACCACTATAGAATATACATTTTTTCTAGCATTATATAGGAAGTTTAGCATTTTTTAAAATAAATTTTGATTGTTTTTGCCTCACACAGCTTTCCTCCTGTATCCCTCTACCTCCTTCCAGAGAGTTCTCCAGTATAACAATTTTTTAAAAGAAAAATAGAAAAAGAAAAAAAAAGTCAATCAATACATAAAAAAATTTGACATTATATCTAGTGTTCTACATCTGAACTGTGCCCCCTATGGTATTTACAAAGCTTTGAGAGACATGATTTCTGGGGAATTTAATCATTTTATTAATAATGCCATAGTCATTTAATAAAAGGATGGTCATTTGGCCATCTTTCTCTTAGACCAAAGAAAATTATGGCATGGGCTCAGTCTTATATACATGGCCCATTGGAAGAGAATTGTTCCCAAGGGTGGCAGTCAAGTCTGATTGATTAGCAATAATGAGAAAAATAATTTTACAGTGAGGTGCTAGCCCATTCAAATAAACTTTGATTATGTCACATGATTACCAGCCTTGGGCAGCTATTCAAAAAATGTATCCCCTTCCAAATCTGAGTGAACACAATGGCTGTCATACGTGGGTGGGGTTTAAATAGAGAAGGTTAGCTCAATCATCAAGAGACTGAAGTCTTGAAATGAAGATAAAAGAAAAAGGGAGAAATCGGAACTCCCCAATTCATTGGTTATTAATAAATCATTGGTAGTTAATTAATAATATTGGTTATTAATAATTTCTCTTGCCCCCTACGTTGGTAAAAATGGGAGGAAGGTTTTAAAAGCTCCCAGGCAATTTCCTGTAGGTGTTAAGAATCCTTGTTCAAATGGTCATATCAAAAGTCCTGTGAGTTGTGGTTGCTATGCCTACTGCAAAATATCATTTTTCCTGGGAAAATCAAACTCACTTTGCCATTTCAAATAGCCCAGCTAACACCTGATAGTAGGCATTGTCTTGCTTGTAGCTTGCATACACACCACTGCCACAAAACTCCACTATCAGGACACAGGATTCACAGACATAAAATATCTAGATATTTAGAGCTCAGGCTGATATTGACATTCCTATTGGAAATCAGGTATGAATCACTTTTCTACTGAAATGCTTTTAAAATTCAGTTGGTTGGATAGCTGCTAAACTCCTTTTTGAGCTTGGGAATCAATAAAAACAAACAAAAACATTTAGCAGTTAAGCTTGACTTTCCTCATCAATACTTTTAATTAGATTAAATAAATCAGCTTCTGGCCCCCACATGCTTTCCTAATCATAATTGCACTGTAGGTAAAGACAACATTTAATAAAAAAAAAAAAAAAAAAAAAAAAAAAAAAAAACAAGGTGCTTTGAGCAGCTTCTGCAGTATCTGAAATGAAACCATTACAACAAACAGCAGCAAATAGTTAAATAAACAGTATAGTAAGAAAGCTAATTGCATCTAAGAAACCCTTAGAGTCAATGGCATGATTGTATAGGGAAAATAAGGATTATAAAGTCAAAGAAAGGACAGAAAACAATTATGTTTGGAGAACTGATTGAGAGAGGCAGGATGAATAGGGAAGAAGAGAGACAGAGAAGATCTAAACAGTAACTCTATATAGCTAGGTGACCTAATGCAAAGCTTCTTAGACTGGTGACCCCATATGGTGTCCTGTATCTGAATGTAGGGGTTATAAAAAATTTAGTAACAGTAAAAGGTTTCTGAATTCTTTACATCCTGCAGAATCAAATATTCCACCAAGATTTAATTCTTTATTTAAAAATAAACAAGAATATCCATCTAATTTGCTTTAAAATTATTTTAAAATAAATTGCTTCATGATTTATTATCAGTAAATGTTTGTTTAATTTGTATACTATTTTATATACCCATATGCCCTTGGTCACATTAAAATTTCTTGGGCAAAAAGGTGTTGTAAGTGGAAGAAGTTTATGAAACCCTGATCCAGTGGATAGAGTTCTAGGTCTGAAGTCAAAAAGACTCATCTTCCTGACTTCAAATCTGACTTCAGACATTGACTAGTTGTGTGACCTCAGACAAGGCACTTAATCCTGTCTGCTTCAGTTCCTGGAAGAAAGAAATAGCAAACCATTCCAGAATCTTTACTAAGAAAACCCCAAATGGGGTTACAAAGAGTCATAAACAGCTGAATAACAGTATTTTCCAAGCTTTTTAAATTTATTGTATATCCCCCTTAGAAAAAAAATTAGCATGCATAATTAATATGTATATTTACTAATTTCTAAATTATATATGTTACATTTGCTAAATATACAATGATAATAATGACATATACTATCAAACATTTTTATATACATTATATAGACATTTATAGTATAGACATAAGTATAGTATAGACATAGATATTATAGACAATTATATACATTATAAAATAGATGTTTTTCAAAGGACAAAGATGAAATAATATTTTAGAAATAATAGAGAATAGGGGCAGCTAGGTGGCGCAGTGGTTAGAGCACCAGCCCTGAAATCAGGAGGACCTGAGTTCAAATGTGGTCTCAGACACTTCCTAGCTGTGTGACCCTGGGCAAGTCACTTAATCCCAATTGCCTCAGCAAAAGCAAAAAAATAAAAATAAAAAAAAAATAATAGAGAATAAGTGGTTCTTTTTTTTAAAGCAGGGTGGTGATGAGATCTGTCCTGAGGAAAAATCACTTAGTCCTCTGTGTAGCAGATGGATTGGAAAGGGGAAGGGCACTTGAAGCAGAGAGCCCAAGCAGAAGGCAATTGCAATAGCCCACATGAGAAGTGATGTGGGCCTGAACTAAGAAGCTGACTGAGTGAGTAGAGAGAATAGAGTACACAAGAGATGTGATGGAGATAGAAAGGATAAGATTTGGTTCCTGTTTGTGTAAATCAGAGGAGAGAGGGGAGCAGAGGACCACACAGATTGTGGACCTGAGTGACTATTAGAATAGTAAATAGTGTATTAGACGGGGATAGGGAAGTTTCAAAGAGAGGTCCGATGGGAGATTGGGAAAGAAAGGAGATCCTGAGATAGGTCCTAAAACAAAAGAGGGCGGGGCTCTATTGCAATCCTTGCAGGTGAATCAGGGAGTGGGATGTGGGGATGCTGAGTTGGTGGCAGGAAATTTGACCTGCACACCTGCTGCTACAGGTGCTTGGGTCACAGGTTAGGACCATCCTGAGGAGCTTTTTTCTGGCCCAGCCATCAGAAGTCTGCAGTGGGAGGGAGTGGAAGGGAAGGAGTATTGAGCTACAAACAATAAAGGGTGTAGTTGCTTTGGAGACAGATTAGTGAATGGTTCTTGTGGGAAGGGTGGAAGATGATGCAACTCCCAAATCTCTTCTAGGTTGATTACAGACCTATTGGTGTAATTCTGTGCTGCACTAGACCTCCACTTTGGGAATCCTGCTGTATTCATGAATAAAGATGGTAACATGGCTATATGGCTTATTCATGGGAGACACTCAATAAATATTATTGTTGAGTTATATGTTTATTCATTCCAACAGATAATATAGATAGCCCTTCACACAGTTCATTGGCTGTAGCAATTGTTGTTAATTGTGAAGACATAGCAAGCAGACTTGAGTTTCCCAGTTCCATTATTCAGTATCTGTGTGATCTTGGGCAAAAGTCATTTTACCTGGTTGGCCTTCATTTCCTTCATTTGCAAATGGAAAGGGTTGAACTAAGTAATCACTGCTTCCTCTAAAGTTACAAATATATGATCATGTGAATTGAACACTACTACATTTTGGTTTGGCTCAGGAAATGCAAAAAAAAAAACATAAAAAATGACCAGATAATTATGTTAGTTTCTCAGGAATTTGACAATTAAGATATTGAAAAGAAGCTCTTTGTATCTTGGATAAAGTAAGGTTGACTGAGAAATCTAAGGGACTCTATCCTTCCCACCCCTAGACTTGTCCCTAACCTATAATAATCATTTCAGTCTTTCAGTCTTGATTCTGAGTTTAAGGGAAAGATAGTTTTATTCTCCTATGTCCTATCCATTCCTTTGGTCCAGCCCATTCCTTTGTCATTATTTGGTTGGTCATAAATATTACATTTAAAAATAGAAAGGGTCTGGGCTGACAGTTTCCAGGTCTTCTCATATGTGTCAGTATAGCCTGATATATATATAAAAACATTTCTTCTTTCTTTTTTCCCAAAAACTGAATGTGTTCATCATGTAACTGCTTATAGGCTAGGAATTCTTAATATGGGATCCTTAAATAGATTTCAGGAGGTCCTTGAACTTGATTGGAAGGAAAATTACATTTTTGTTTCAATATAATTGGTTTTTGTTGTAAACTTTTATTTTATGCGTTAAAAACATTCTGGACAACTCTGAGGTACCACTACACACCTGTCAGATTGGCTAAAATGACAGGAAAAGATAAAGATGAATGTTGGAGGGGATGTGGGAAGACTGGGACACTGATGCATTGTTGGTGGAACTGTGAAAGGATCCAACCATTCTGGAGAGCAGTTTGGAACTATGCTCAAAAAGTTATCAAACTATGCATACCCTTTGACCCAGCAGTGTTTCTATTGGGCTTATATCCCAAAGAGATCTTAGAGGAGGGAAAAGGCCCCACATGTGCAAGAACGTTTGTGGCAGCCCTTTTTGTAGTGGCAAGAAACTGGAAATTGAGTGGATGCCCATCAATTGGAGAATGGCTGAATAAATTATGGTATATGAATGTTATGGAATATTATTGCTCTGTAAGAAACGACCAGCAGGACGATTTCAGAGAGGCCTGGAGAGACTTGCATGAACTGATGCTGAGTGAAATCAGCAGAACCAGGAGATCATTATTCACGGCAACAAAATACTATATGAGGATCAGTTCTAATGGACATGACTCTCTTCAACAATGAAATGCTTCAAACCAGTTCCAATTATTTAGTGAAGAAAGCCATATACACCCAGAGAGAGGGATGTAAAATGTGGACCACAACATAACATTTTCATGTTCTCTATTGAGGTTTGCTTGCATTGTATTTCCTTTATCGGATTATTCTTTCTTGTAGATATTATTTCTCCTGCACAAAAAAATGATGCAATAACTATACATATATTCAATTTCTCAAGTATTCTAACATAATTATCATGTAGTGGATATCCTGCCATCTAGAGGAGGGGTGGGGAGTAGGGGGGAAAAATTTGTAACAGAAAGCTTTGTAAGGGTTAATGTTTAGGAATTACCCATACATATGTTTTGCAAATAAAAAGTATTAATAAATTTAAAAAAAAACATTCTGGAAGGGGTTCATTGGCTTCAACAGATTCTGCAAGGGGTTGTTCGAAACCTAACCTTCCTTAACCTCTCACATTCTGAAAACCTCTTCTAAATATCCCACACTACCTCAAAGTTTGCAACACTGTAGAAACCCAACTTTTCAGCATTTCTCACAGTTGTTATAGGAAGAAGAAGAGGATATATATTACCACTTTTAAATTTAATTTGCATCATTAACATTTTCTTCATCACTTTCTTAAGACTAGATAATCAACAAAACCATAAATCAAGTCCTGATTTGTAGTATTTGTTGATTTCTGAGGTGTGAATGGTCATAATGAAAATTTAACCCTTGGTTCTTAGGGCCTATTTCTGTTAGTCCCAGAACACTCTTGGAGGTGCCTGAAGGAGAAAAGGACTTTAGAATTTGTACTGATCATCACTGAATTTGATGCTGCTGACTGAGATCCTTACAATTTGAGAATGACAATATCTCCATTCCTGGGCCAGGCATTAGCAAGTAGAGGTAAAAGAGAGAAGATGTCTGGAGTTTCCTGCATCAAACATTACTATAGTAAATGTTATACAAGAGAACTGGGTTTCCTGTCCAGTGGGGAACACCCTGGGGAAGTTGCCCTCTATATGCCCCAAAATAGAAATTAATTCCAGATGAATGTAGACTATAGGGTTTAGCAATACACTAGTGCCACTTCAATGGAGAGTAATTCCAGAATGGAATTGAGATGCCATGTACCATTTTTCCAGATTTCCTGGTTGGGGGGCTAACAGAAAAATAAGATTTACTTAAAGGGTACCCAGGTCATGGGAATCTTCGACAAAGATTCAAAGGAAATTCCATGGAAGACTTTATTTTAGTTTCATTTCCTTTCTAAATCCAAGTTAGCGATCAGAAATTGCTTTGCGTGATTATTTGCAAACTCCTTTTTTTCCCCCCAGAGGTTGGACTTTGACTGGGTCCAGTTTTCCTCTGAAATAAAAAAGAAACAACAGCCTTTTACATTTCTGAAAGAAATTTAATCCAAGTGTTTGCTTCATTTTGCTATCAAAATGCTATTTGCTTGCTGATATTTAATGTCTGCATACCTTTCCATTGTAAACAAGTTTAAATTATAAGAGATTTGAATTTGGCCACAATTCAGCTCTGTGCTAATGGTTCAAGTGGAGTCTAAATTAAAATGAGCATTCTCTAAGCCTTGCCTTCAATCCTATGCCTGAGCTGTTGTTGGCACTGAAAGGCTTCCCAGTTTCTGAGAATCAAGAGGAAAAAATGCAGACACTTTGCCCCAAGTGGTACTGAAACCACAAGGAAATGAGTCAACTTCTTGTGAGTCCTTGCAATACTCTGAGACCTTGCTGTTTACCTTCTTTATGGGCAGACTTGCTTTTATAGTGCTGATACAAAAGCTGATTTAAACTTATACCACCACTAAAAAGGCACAGGATGAAACTGCAAAGAGGATAAAATATTTTAAGGATGCTTATTTACCGTCAGAGATTAACTCTGACCCCTACCAAAGAGCCTTCTGTCTCTCCCCTCCCAACATTGCCAATTCAGATCAGGGCAGAAGAGAAGGGAAATTTCCTAAAGAAGGTTGTAAGGGATAAATGGTGGGTGATGAAGGAATAAAGGTCAACTTCAAAACCAGCACTTTCTCCAGTCTTAGAAACAGCAAAAATGAAAATGACAGTTCCTGAGCCAATCAATAACATCCTTTCCCAAGAGATAGCCATGTTGCTCCCTCCTTCTTGTTCTTGGGGAGAATTGATAGGGAGGTTGAATTAGGGAAATGAAAGAAGGAAATGAAAAGAAAGTATGTGTGGGGGAAGAGGTAGTTTGAAATAAACTGGCATGCACTCAGAAGGTTAAATGCCTGTTTTGTATGGTAATTTAAAAAATCAGTATAGTGAATTTTCCAGTGAAAAACTCTACCAAATTATAGAGGCAACTGATTTTCCTAGAGCACTAAATTAGGTGACTTGCACAGGGTCAAACAGGCAATATGTTTTAGAGTTGAATTGGACTTTCTTGACTCCATGGCCAACTTTTTTTTATAATAGCTATTTATCTTCTAAATACATGCAAAAATGGTTTTCAACAAACACTCACTCTTGCAAACCTTGTGTTCCAATTTTTTTCTCTCTCTTCCCCAACTTCCCTCCCCTAGACAGCAAGTAATCTAATAGAGGTTAAATGTGCAATTCTTCTAAACGTATTTCTACATTCATCATGTTGCACAAGAAAAACCAGATCAAAAAGGGAAAAAATGAGAAAGAAAAAAAAAAGCAAGCAAACAACTGCAAAAAAGGTGAAAATATTATGTTGTGATTCACATTCAGTTCCCTTAGTCCTTCTTCTGGATGTAGATGGTTCTCTCCATCATAAGACTATTGGAATTGGCATGATGTCAACTTTCTATCCACTATATTGCACTCCCTCTATTATTCTGTATTAACCATTATTATATGCAAAATCCAACAGAGACGAAAGTGGGGGGTCTGTAATCTGAAACTCTGGAGAGATCAAGAGCCCTGTTGTAGGAGAGAAGCAGAATGGACAAGCCAGGGAGGAATTCACTATAAAATAAGGGTGGGAATCCCATAGGATCCCACTTGAAAGCCTATCAGATTTAACCACCCACTTGTTGATAGTTTATCTGTTGCAGTTTTGGAAAAGGATTTTCCAGGGCATTTTTTCCTAATAGAAGCATCTCTGCCTTAGTAAGGGTTTATTAGGAGCTAAGACCCACACTCATCACAATTATTTTTATACCTCAGAGGAGCCCCTCAAAGGCCCAGTTGGTAGGGTGAATATGGTAGTAACTTTTCAATACAACCTTTAGGAGTTGTTCACAGTGTAGATATCAAGTATTTGTTGAGACATTGCTTTCAAAAAGCCTTCTTGGAATGTTTAAGAATAAACAGGACTTTTAGTTGATGCTGATGTGTCAGATTAGAATATCTGAGTGGATAATAAATTCTCATGAGTATTGAAAGCAGAAAAACTTAGCACCAAGTATGAGGAAATGTCATGCTCTTTAGGCTAGTAGTTTAAGGAACAAAAAGATAATGTTTCTGTTAGTCTGACCCCTTTAACATCTATTGTCAGTAACTAACTAGTCTGTGACCTTCATCCAGAGGAGGTAGGATCAAGGAGGGAGAAAAGTGGTACACCTCTAAATTTTGGTTGTCTATAGCAGCCCTATGCAGGGCATAGAGCCCACATCCTGTAATCAGGAAGACTCATCTTCCTGGGTTCAAGTCTAGCCTTAGACACTTACTAACTGTGTGATCCTGGGGATGTCACTTAACCCTATTTGCCTCAGTTTCCCCATAAGTAAAATTAATTGGAAAAGGAAATGGCAAACTACTTCAATATCTTTTGTCAAGAAAATCTCAAATAGGATCATAAATCTGAACAAAATGATGGCTCTATTTGCCCAACCTTGTTTCCAACTCTCAATTTTATTCTACAAGGCTTTGTGCTGACAAAGCCTTACTAGACTTCATTTTAGGTCACAGAATTTCAGAGTTTGGATAACAATACAGTGGGAAAACACTGGCTCCAACATATATAGAGGTGATTCAAATTTTTGCTCTGACATTTAATAGCTTTATAATCTTGGACAAGTTCTCTAAGTCTCAATTTCTTGATTTGTAAAATTAGAAATTGGACTAAATCCTAGCTTCTTAAATTGTGATTTGCACCTCTATGTGGGGATTTATAACTGAATGTGGGGGTTGCAAAATTATGACTTATTATCAGTAATTTTTTGGTTTGTATACGTATTGTATATACTTATATACCTGGGGTCATGTAAAAGTGTCTTGGGAGAAAAGGGATCATTAGTAGAAAAAGTTTAAGAAGTCCTGGACAAGACAAGCTCTGAATTCATCAGAAGGTAGATAGATCTTGCCTAAAGAGCTCCAAATGAGGCGTAAATACTTTTCTCCAAGGCACTACTTGAATACTTGAAGCTATCATGCTCCTTCCCCTAAGTCATATCTTCTCAAGGCTAAACATTCCTAGTTCCTTCAACCTATTTTCAAATAACATCATCTCTAGATTTTAACCCTAATGATTAACTCTCCTTTTAGATTCTCCTATTAATCTGTTCTTCCTAAATTGGAGCACCCTAATCTTACCATGGCATTCCAGATTTGGTATGAGCAGAGAACCCTACCACCTGAGCTAGACCAGTAGGACTATACTATTATCCCTTCCACACATCTCAGAGTTTAGGGGCATAGTGCCCTCATGATCTGGAAAATCCATTTAAAATTTTTTGGCTCTTCATAAAAAAATTGTCTGAATTTTTATTTTTTATTTTTATGGGATATTTATAGTACTTTATTGTAAAATTTGGGTGAAGTATTTGATTGGGCCTGTATCCTCTCTTGGTCATCACATGTCATCTGTGGCTTCCATAAAACTCCCCCAAAATTCTCATGTAATTTCTTGTGAACCTGTGATATATTGAAACTGTGATGGAGAAAGTTGAAATGCAGAAGGGATAATTGTAATTTCTTTATTCCTAGCCTGAGTAGTCACTTAAAATAGCAAATACTAACTAGGGAAGAAAAGCTTATGAGTTGTTATGCTGAAAACTGGTAAGTTTCATTTCTCCCCTTGAGGAATGAAGAGGAATCCTTTTGCATTATTTTTCATTCCTATATCCCAAATTCCTGGCTTATTGTTAGACAGGGACTGTAGGTCACGGAGAGTGGCCACAAAATTTTTTTTTCTCTTTTTAAAGTTTTTTTGTGTGTTTTAATATTTTTATTTTCCTTAGTTACATGTAAAACAATTTTTACATTGATTTTAAAATTTTGAGTTCTAGATTTTCCCCTTTACCCTTGCCTCCCATTGATAAGGCTCATGTGAAGTTGTACAAAACATTTCTGTAAAAATTTTATTGCAAAAGAAATTACATATCTCTCCCCCCCAAAAAAAACCCTCAAGAAAAAAATATTTTAAAAAAAAGGTATGCTTCAAACTGTATTCAGACACAATTAGTTCTTTCTCTAGTTATGGATAGCATTTTTCATCATAAATCTTTCAAAGTAGTCCTGGAAAGAGATACCAAGATGAAAACTCTCAGGAATATTATAGCAAAATTCCAGAACTTCCAGGTCAAGAAGAAAATATTGCAAGCATCCATAAAGAAAAAAATCAAGTATAGTGGAGCCACAGTCAGAGTAATACAAAATTTAGCAGTTTCAACATTAAAGGATTTGGAGGGCATGGAATATGATGTTCTGGAGAGCAGTGGAGCTAGGATTGTTTTCCTTGATAATTTCTTGAAAGATGACATACAGGCTCTTTTTTTGTTGTTGTTGTTTTGATCATGGTTTTCAAGTAGAACAATAATGTTTCAATTATCTCTCTTGGATCTATTTTTCAGATCAGTTGCTTTTTTTTTTCAATGAGAAGTTTCACATTATTTTCTATTTCTTTTCATTCTGTTATTGTATCTTGTATTGTATCTTCTTATAGTCATTAGCTTCCATTTTCTCTATGTTAATTTTTAAGAAATTATTTTCCTCAATGAGCTTTTTTTAGCCAATTTGCTTTTGAAATCATTCTTTTCCTCATTAGCTTTATGTATTTTTTGCATCATTTTTCTTCCCAATTTTTCCTCTACCTCTCTTATTTGATTTTCAGAAATCTCTTTTGAGGTCTTCCACAGTCTGAGACTAATTCTTATTTTTGTTGGAGGCTTTGGATGTAGGAGTCTTGACTTTGTTATTTTCTTCTGAGTATGCTTTGATCTTCCTTGTCACCATAGTAGTTTTCTATTTTCAGAATCTTTTTCTGTTCTTTACTCATTTTTTGTGTGTATCACTTGACTTTTAACTCTTTGTTAAAGTAGGGCTGGAGGGTTATATGTACCAAGTTTCAGGAGATTTGTGCATCTGTTTTCAGCGATCTTTCTAGGGACCTATACTGTGAGCCAGCACTGCTACTCAGATCTGAGTATGGGAAAATCAACAGAATCCTGCCTCAACGTCAGCAAAGAAGTCCCTGCAAACTCCTTTTGGCCAGCTCTTCCAGCTTCCCCACTTGTATGTGGACATCTCCAGCATAGTGCATCGCTGTCGATGTTGCTATGGAAGTCACTGTCACTGTGGCTATTGCTATTGATTCAGTGGCTCCCAAAGCCCAATCCTGGGCTGGGACTCCCCTTATACCCTAGCATGCCAAACCTTTCCTTTTGAGTTGTTCTTGGCCTCTAGGGGCTGAGAGGTCTGGAGATCACTGCCACTTCCTGGTTTCCTGCCCCATGTCCTGACCATCTGTGCCACAATGGCACTGCAGGTCTTCCAAGTGCAACAGACCCCTCCTGCTCACCTTTCAATATACCTTTGGAAAAATTGCTCTACTCCATCTTTTTTTTTGGGTACTACAATTTGTTTAGAGTCATTATTTAAAGGTATTTGGAGAGTTTTGGGAGAGAACTCCAGAGATATCCTTTCACTCCACCATCCTGGTTCTGCCCCCTCAGTAGCCACATCATTACTACCTGTGCTCACATCTTCCCAGCCCATCCTCACCCACTACTCCTCAAGAACCTCTGGAGAAGTCTCAAAGAACCCTATGGAGTTTCTGTGAAAAACAGAGTATAATATCTCCAGTATTAATATCTCCAGTATTAAACATTTTACATGATTGCATATATATATCACTATTTCTTGCTGCTTAAGTTCCTATGAAGAGGGAGAGGAAAAATTAAAAGATAGAATTTGGAATTCAAAACTTAAAAAAATAAAAACAAAAACAACCCCAAATGTTAAAAAAAATGTTCGAAGATATAATTGGGGAAAATGTGTTAAATTAACAATCTCCATTTTTTCCAGGAATGTGTACATGTATGGATGAAACTATTAAAATGTGTCATTGATTTGGTAAGATTGCTATCATATCAAAATATAAATAAAATCAATGTTTTCTCAACCATCAACTTCAATTGTGACTGAAGTGGTTATAAAGAATTGGAAGCTATCTCAGAATTTGGCTTAGCTCCCATTCTAAGGTACACTAGGAAAGGAGTGATTTATATTGGTTCAAGGTATCTCCTGGAAAAGCTTCAGGGGCTCCAGATTCAAGATGTATTCCCAAGAATTTTTCCATAACATGTAGAAATTGCTAGAATAATTCTAAAATTCACTTTCCTTTTCTTGAATCCTGTATCAGGTATTCTTAAACCAAATAGTTTTCAGATCTATGAACATGAAACTTTGAACATTTTGATGAATGTATTACAGTATAATTGTCTCCTTTGTAATTCTGTGAATTTTATTTTATGCATTGAAAAACTGTATTCTAAGAGGGGGTACATAGGCTTTATCAGATTTTCAAAGAGAGTTATGGCACACACAAAAAAATTGTTTAAAAAGCTCTTATATTTTGGAGTCTTATGTCAGTTACCTTAATGCTTCTTGGACCTCATTGGTCCATCAATCTGAACGTTTAGTGTCCCCTACAGGGTACTAAGACAATTACACTGTGACCTCTCTATCTTGGGATAGTACAACACTGGAGCCTGGTCTGATAAGAATCTAGCTTCACAATGACTCTTATGTGGGTTTGTGTATTTGCATGTATACCCATGGAATATATAAAGAGTGAATACTAGTAAACCTCTGGCCTTCTAGTCCGTTTCTGAGTATATAATGAGCCAGCTCCTCTGGATCCAGTGTAATTTGAGGTTTAGAGAGAGAAATTAACTAACTTCAAGAACCTCTTTCTTTCTTCCAAATGGAAAATTTCTAAATGAATATCTTGCAGATGGTTTTCATTCACATTTAACTGGAAAATGGATGTGTTTTTTTTTTTTGTCGAAGTTGCCCATTTTGATTCAGAGAGTATGGGTTTAGTACTGAATAATCATCTGTAGAGTAGAAACACACTCGTTTATAATGGTGCCAGAGGCAGAGTTGGCTTGAAAGATTTAAGAACATTTCATCTTTCAACCAAAGTAAAACTTCATTAGCTCCATATTCTGCTTTGAAATATAAAGACTAGGAAGTTTACCAAGACACTCTGCTAGTAATTAACTGCCTTGGGGCCAAGAGTATGCAGACTTGTCCTTCTTTCATTTCCAGGAAAACCATTTCAATCTCTTCGTTTACAAGTGACTGAGGCTACCCTTGGGAAAGATTGGTACCCTTTGGTACTAGGTACAGAGAGTACCAGATGAAAGTGCTTAAGATGTCCTTTTCTGTTGATAAGGCCAGCAGAAGGATGCCTTATGTGAAGGAAATCCTATCTTGGTGAATCTCAGCATATAAGAAAAAATGTGTTAGCCTTGGGGTTTTGTTTAATACTATCATTGATTTAGTTTAGGACTACACTCTTGGAATGAAATTTTATGGTTTTAAATTTCAATCTAGTATAATAATCCATAGGATGGTAAACTGTTTGAATTTTGAAGTGGCAGCTTCCAAGACGATGCAGAGGTGGAGCTTGGTTGAAGTAGGGAGGAGGCAGAATCTCTTGCCTGGGTGATGGTGATTGGGCAAACAAAGAGGGGTGAGGGCTGAATTAAAATGGAGCAGAGACAGGAGGCAAATCCTAATGAGTAGAAGACTAGAATAGGAAGGGACTCTCCTCTTAAGGTCAGTTACCTGCAGCCTCTTGTGCTATCCAGAGGGATAGAGCAGGGAGTTGGTTCAAGAATACTTTTTTGCTTCAAGATAAATGCCTTTTTATTATTTCTATTGTTACTTACTTTTATTACTATGTTCCTTGCAGGATCTAGCTTTAGACTTCTGTAGAGTCTTTGCTGGAAGTGTATAATTAGAAGTCAGGTAATCACTTGTCTGAGAGATTGTTAAGAGGATTGAACTAGAGAATGTCAGATGTCCTTTCCAATTCTATTAAGATTCTGAGTCTAAAATCAAAGACATTGGCAAGGCAGTCAAAACCAGGGCTTGAGGTGAGGTTGTGCTATATAGGAACTGAGGTAAATTATAAACCTCATTCTCCTCCTATCCCAAAAAACTGAGATGATGTAAAGGGAAGGATTATGTCCCCAGGGTATTTTTACATATTTGTTCTTGCTGTGTTTTTGAAGTACATATTCCTTTGGAAAAAACTGTGTTAAGTGGTTAAATAGAACTGGAGTGCTAACTTCTCTGCCCCTAAAATTGGGTGACTACAATCAATGCATTTTTGAGCCAACTGCATCCTACTAGGCAGCTAAGTGTCAAAGTGGGTAGAGCACTGGGCTTGAAATCAGAAAGACTTGTCTTTGTGTCAAATTGTCAAATTTGACTTCAGATACTGAGTAGCTGTGTGACCCTGGGCAGGTTATTAAATTCTTCTTGAGTTAAGTGAGCCGGTTAGGGAAAGGGCAAACCACTCCAGTATTTTTGCTTAAAAAACAAACAAACCCCCAAAACACCCTGAATGAGTCACAAAGAATTGGACTTGACTGAAAATGACTAAACAATACTAATAACAAGATACGGGTATTTAAAGGTACTGAAAAATCCTGGGGGAAGGTGATGTAACATAGTTGAGTCTCAGTAAAGGAAAGAAATTCAATTTTACATGTAGGCCCAGATTGTTACTAGAATCATTAGCTTTGAAGATCCAATTCTAAGTATGACTTTTTAATTGGATGGTTCAGGCTTTTGTTGGTAACCCCCATTCCTGAAGTAGTTTCTTTAATAACCTTAAACTTTTCTTGGAATAATATTCTATTGGTGTTGTGCAGCTTCAAGCCTGGGAACACAGATCATCTCCAAAGAATCCTGCGTGCAACACAAAGGACAGAAGAAAGTACATGTTGAGTATTAGCAGACTATCACAAAAAAATATTCCAATGAGGAACTTGGAAGAAGAAGAGAAATGAGAGATTCCTTCAAGGAAATATATGATAGGAAGAACAGATGGGCTGGACATGTGGCAAAGGTAAGAGAGACTTAGGTAGAAAGTTAGAGTACCTCATTGATATCCCTGAGGTGTCCCAAAAAAGCAAAGAAGCCTTCCAGCACTTCAGGAGGATGGAAGGGGATGGACTTATGGAAGGCCATAAACAAGTCATCCAAAATGGGAGGGCATAGATAGACCATCATTTGCATACTCTAAAGACACTGTCAAGAGGTAGCTAGATGGTTCAGTTGAGAGCAGTGGACTTAGGAGGATCTGAGTCAAATAGTTCTCTTTAAACTATATGATCCTGAGCAAATCAAACTTCTTAGTTTCCTTATCTACTAGGATTGTTGTGAGGGTCAAATAAAATAATTATAAAGTTCTTAGCCTTGTGAATGTTGAATAGTAGGTACTTAATAAATACTGATTTCCTTTCTTCCAAATTGATAACATTATAAACTCATTTGCATGCTTACATAAAAGTAAGAATTTTCTGTAATTAATATTTTTCATAAGATCATAGGACTCTGATCCCTAATCTTGGGAGAAAGATTAGACTATATCATAGATTTCTTGTGCTTTAAAGTATGGGCCCTTAGAAGTCTACAAGTTCAGTGCTCTTATTTTATACAAGAGAAAATTGAGACTCATAGAGATTGAATGTTTTGCCCATACAGGTAACAAATAGCAGATCCAGGATTTGAATTCAAGTTTAGTGCTTTATTTCACTACCAGTCAGTTAATAAGCATTTATTAATCACCAACTATGTCAGACACTGTGCTAAGCACTGGGAATACAAAGAAAGGGAAAAGACTGTCCCACTTTTTCAAGATCTCATGATCTAATCACAAGAGATGACAACAATCTACAGATAGGCTAAATTGGAGATAAGGAAGGGAATGCATTGGCACTAAGAGGGAAAGGTGCCCTGTGTTATTATTGTTGTTGTTTGCTCATTTTTCAATTGTGTCGGACTCTTTGTGATACCATTTGGGATTTTCTTGGCAAAGATATTGCAGTAGTTTGCCATTTCCTTCTCTAGATCCTGAGGAAACTAAGGCAAACAGGGTCAAATGACTTGCCTAAGGTCATATAGCTAATAAGGATTTGAACTCAGGAAGAAGAATCTTCCTGATTCCAGGCCTAGCACTGTGCTACCTAGCTGCCCCCCAAAACAAAGGAAGCTTTCTATGGAAGGTGGGGTTTTATGTAGGTCTTGAAGGAAGTTAGGAAAGCCAGGAGATGGAGATGAGGGACAGCCACTGAAAATGCCCAGAGTCTGAAGGAGAAATGTCTTGTGCAAGGAATAGTAATGAGGCTAATGTCATTGGGACACAGGGGATGTGAGAGGGACTAAGGTATGAGAAACCTGAAAAGGTAAGAGGGGACTGGATTGTGAAGGGTTTTCAATGCCATACTGAGAGGGTTTCATAAGCTATCCTAGAGGTGATGGGGAGTCCCTGGAGTTTGCTGAGTAAAGGAGGTGGCAGGATCAGGTCTCTGGTTTAGAAAGATTAATTTGAGAGCTGAGTAGAAAATGGACTTGAAGAGAATTGAGCCCAACCATCTACCAGGCTGAACCTGAGTAATGGTAGTGCCAGAGGACAGAAGGGGGCATATGCAAGAAATAGTGTGAAGGTCAGATGATCTGGACTTGGCAAGAGATTGTGTTGTACCATTCTGCCTCCCCTAAAGTCCATGTGGTTGTTTGTGCTATTTATGTTTATATTATCCTCTTAATTTCCCTATTTTTTAATGTTCTTCTCTCCCAAACATTATAAGTATTTTTAATTAGGAAAAATTGTAAATCCATTTAAACTGAATTGTGAAAATTATTTTTCAGGGTTTTTTCCCTTAAAGATCTTTATGACTACCCCTTAATGGAATACATAATGGAAGATTCCAGAAAAGCACTTTCTTCTGGGCTTGATAAACTCTATGGGATTTCAGGAAGGGAATATTAATCCCTGTCTTTCTCTGATGGCAGAATGGTCCATGAACTTCATTGTACAAAGACCCACTTCTTTCCCAGAGTTCCACATAGACTTTTTGGCCTTCTATGACAGCAGTGATTGATGATAGCTATTATTACAAATTGATTACAAACATTCATTGCAAGCTTATAATGTAGAAGGCCATGATATAAAGCATCAGGCCCATGGGATTCACCATTTATCATTTCTATGGAAGACTTGAAAGGAGCTTTATTTCCTCTAAAGATAGTGTTTTACAGTGACTGTGTCAACCTCCAAACACCTCCTTTAAAGCCATAATAATACTTTACAGGTATATGACACCAACAGTTTACAAAACACATTATTTCATTTGATCTTGACAATAAATCATTCTGTGAGGGATATAGAACAAATATTTTTAGCTTCATTTTGCAGATAATAATAGAATTTATATGGAGTTTTAAGGTTTGCAAACTGTTTTACAGTATTATCTCATTTTAACCTTAGAGGTGGGTTACCATTAGTAAGTGGTGAACACAAACCTCAAATCTAGGCCTTGTGATTCCAAAGAATCCCTGAGCCTTTCCATCTGACTCATTATAGAAACTGCCTGTGTGTACTGTCCCTCCTATTAGAATGTCAACTTGTTGATATTTCTATTTGCATGCCCAGTTTTTAGTATCATACTTTGTACATAGTAAGCACTTAATAAGTTTTTTTTTCATAAATGTTTTTTATTTGATCATGTGACTCTTATAGGCATTATTTCTCTTACAGACAAGCAGGCCTGTTAATTTATTATTGTATGTGATTTCAAATAAAGGAACTTTATCAATATAAATCAACATCTGATTTTCAACTGACAGTCTTAGAGAATTGGCAACAAGGCACCAAGGTGATGAAAGACGCCAAGAAGAGAAAAGAAGTAGCTCTCTAAGTGTCACACAGCTAGTAAGTATTAGATACTGGACTGAAACATGGTTCTTCCTGACTTCAAGGTCACTTTTCTATCCACTATTCCAGTGGTTCCTATTTTTCTCTGTGTGTGACAATTTGTGTAACTATCACAAATATATTACTTTGATTGACAAAAAAAGTGCATGTTGAAAATATTCTAGGTTTGTTTCTGTAGTGATATGGAACCATCCTGATCATAAACACAATAACTGTAATGTTTGTGTGGTAATTACGTCAAACTCTGACCACTTCTTATTAAAAACAATATGTTATTGTACTTTCTTAACCTGTGAACAAATTGTTTCCAAATTACCACAATAGCCAAATATTTTACTACAAAGCAATTCCCAAATGAATGGGCAGAACTAGCTTCACTCCTCGGATTAGATTCCACCATCATAATGCTTTCAAGAAATTTTCATTAAGAAATTAATGATACTAGTACAAGATTGTATGATTTCGGTGCTCATACTTCTTCAGTATTTTCAAAATCTGACTGGAGGGTTGGAGGGCAGGGCAAAGAACTCCTCCCAAAACTTCTATTGAAAGAGGGCTGATAGATCAATCAATCCTTCATTTATCACAAGTTGTACTCAGTGGACTGGACTCTACTTTGTCCCTATGTCAGTTACCTTTTTGTCCTGTCACACCCTCCAACAACATTTTCCAGCTTTATTTTGTTTTGTCTTCCTCCATTAAATTATAAGATCCTTGAGAGCAGGAACTATCTTAAAAAAAAAATCATATCCTCACCACTTAGCACTAAGTATACCTGGAACATCGAAGGTGCTTATCTAATGTTTGTTAACTGACTTACAAGTGTTTGAGTTCTTGCAGCACAAAGGTAAGCTGATTCAAAACCATTATGTCTGAACATGGTTTCAAGATGATTTGTAAGGCACATCATAGACCATAACAAATGCTTTGCAGAAACAAACTTTATATTGGTTCTAATTGCAGGATTAAGAGTATTTTCCCATTTAAACTTATCTTTCACTTGGGTTGCTATTTTTGTATCTGGCAGATTTTCAAATGAACTGATTGGCAACACTGGATAGTCATTTAGCAGAGTTTCTGCAGCCGTGTAGCTAGAGTGACAGTGGTAGAAGAGAAGAAATTCATGTTTGAAAGTTTTCTTTCTTTACAAAGGATATGTATATAGAAATGTCACTAAAAGTAAGATGATGCATGCATTGGAACTTTAAATATTTTATCTTTTAATGCAGGGCTTGTAATTAGTCATTAGAAAAATAAATATTTTAGATCATAACTAGATATTCATTTTCACTGATTGATTTGGTAGCTAAAAAAGAATTCCTCCCTCCAACTTTTTCACTTAATAATATTTTTTCAGCAATTACATGTGAAGATAGTTTTCACCACTTATCTTGGTAAGATTTTGAATTCTAATTTTTCCCTCTTCCTTCCGTCTCACTCCCCTCCTCAAGACAGCAAACAATCTGATATAGGTTATGCATGTTCAATCACTAAACATATTTTCATATGTCACGCTGTAAAGGAAAAATTGAAACAAAAGGGGAAAACCCTAAGAAAGAAAAAAAACCAACAAAAAAAGTGAAAATAGTATGCTTTGATTCTCATTCAGTCTCTATGGTTCTTTCTCTGGATGTAAATGGTATTTTCCATCACAAATCTATGAAATTGTTTTAGATTACTGTATTGCTGAGAAGAGCTAAGTTTATCATATCTGATCATCATACAATCTTGCTATTACTTTGTACAATGTTCTTCTTGTTCTGTTTACTTCACTCAGCATCAGTTTATGTAAGTTTTTCTAGGTTTTTCTGAAATCCACTTGTTCATAATTTTTATAGGACAATAATATTCCATCATATTCATATACCACAACTTATTCAGCCATTCCCCATTGATGGGCATGGCCTCAATATTCCTTGCCACCACAAAAAAAGAGCTGTTACAAACATTTTTGCACATGTGGATCCTTTTATCTTTTAAAAAAATCATTTTCATTTCTCATCTGTAAGCTTATAAAACTCTACTGCCATTTTGTACCTTATATTTATGTGAATAAGCATTTTTGTTTTATTCTTGTTTTAAATCAAAATACAGGAATAACTTTGGCACAGATGAGATTTAAGACTGACTTTAGTGGCGAAAAAAATATTGCAAACCTTCATCTAAATAAAAATAGTTCAAAATACAAATCAAGACTATATATTATTATTATATTATGCTTAAGCATCTCATAGGTTATATTTATTTCATTAAAATGTCATTTTTATTCAATGAAATTTGTAAAATAAAGAAATAAAATATGAAATTTTATAGATATAACAAGCATATGAAATTTTACTGGATTTTTTTCTTTTAATTCTTACAGACTGTCACATAAAAATTTGTAATTATTAGAGTTTTATAATGTTATACCAGTTTTCATGTTCTATATTTTATAGTTACTATTACATAATAAAAACTTTAATTTGTATAATGTAAACTTTTGGGGGCAAAAGCTGTTACTGTGTTATTGTTAGTACTTATTGAATAAATCTAAAAGAATATTGTGCACAGTATATTAAATTATCTGGGGATTTATACACACTCTCTTTTTTTGGTCAGAAGTAGTTCATAGAATAAAAAAGAGAGATCTATTGTACTATGTTATTCGGCAGCACTATTATTTACACTGGATGACCAGAGGGAGAAGAGAGATGAGAGGAAATGACAGCTAAGTGTCATAGCTATATCTTGGGAGAGTGATAAAATATTTTTATGCAAAGTAGACTCAGGAATAAGGATAAAAATCCTGATGGAACCCCAGGGAAAGAAGAGTATGTATGAAATGTTCGACCTTAAGTGGGGAAGAAGTGCATGCAATCTATTTTGGCATCTGAAACAAAGCTCTGATCATTTTCCTTGGTTATTGTACTGTCATTTAGCCGAAGAGGTCTTGTGTTTGGCTGTGCAATTAATGAATCTATGGCTATAAATTTCTGGCCCTTTGAAAAGGAATTCCTGCATTGCCTTAACTCTCAGAGAAAATTTGAGGTAATGTAAAAAGCATTCAATTTGAGCTCAAAAGACCTAAATTTTGAGACCCACTTCCTATATATAAGACCCTGAGTAAATCATTTAAATTCTCTGAGTTTCATTTTCCACATTTGTAAAATGGAGATAATAATATTTTCATGTCCTTTATAAGATCATGAGGAAATTATATTATAAACCTTAGAAGGCTATGTTAATGCATTCTTACTAATTATTATTATTCTTATCATTCAGCCTTCCTTTCTAAACTCAGATCTTAGTCTAGCCAATAGAAAATTTTAAAAATACTTTCAATTAAAAAATTAATAACTGACAATAAATCATTAAATGTGCTCCCAGATTCAAGCTAATCCATCCCATTCCATATTCTCTGCCTGCAAATTAATCTTAGATTTAGGGCTGAAGAAACCTTAACTGTCCTCTAGTCAATTTCATCATCTTAAGAGAAGGGAATTGAAATTCAAAAAATTAAGTGACTTCCCCATGGTCACAAAGCTAATATTTAGTTTTTGGAAATAGACTTGTTTTATCTTTAGCAAGGGCCTACTTACCCTGCCCTGGTTGATTGATATCAGAACGATAGAATGGTTTGCAATGTTTTTCTATCACCACTAGTCTTTAGTTGGACTCCCTTGATTGATTACTGTTTGTGTGGAAAAAAACTTAAAAAAAAAGATTTTCTAGTCTAGTTGCTGTGGGGATGAGATATAAATCAAACTATTTCATAAGTATGACAGGAGCCACATGGACCATTAGAGATGGTAAAAGGAATCATGTTGGATTTGGACAAAAAAAAGATACATTTGAAAAATGAAAAAAGTGCCTTTTTTTCCTCTTCTGGGGAAGGAGGCATTTTTATATTTTAATAAGAGATTGTGGAAGAGAGACTCACAAAAGAAATTTTCTTTTTTTATGGGCTTTTTAGAAAGTCAGTGCATGAGCTATAGAGCAGCCTGCTCATTTTTGGTTCCTGGCAAAAACCACTTCAAGAAATATAAACCATCTGAGTTCACAAAACAAAAGCTTGAGTTCCAATATTAGGGGCTTTGAGCAGATTTCACTGCTTTTTCTAGAACAGAGATTTGAATGGAAATAAACAAAGGTTCAGACACAACTGAAGAGAAGTCCCATCATGCCTGAAACCCACAGGAGCCTCCAGCCAGGAAGTCTGAAATATCAGCCCTAAGAAGAGGGACATTTTCCTCTGCTTCTTTCCTCATTAGGCAAAGGAATGCATGCTTATATTGCCGCATTTACTAAACCCTGGCAGACTTCAAAAGTCCAAAGGAACAACTGTGTTTTAGTTTAGATGGCAGTAAAAAATAATTAAGTAAATAAATTGGCCCTGCTTTGATATTCAGATATTTTCTTCTTGCTAACTTCAGTAGGAGGAAAGGAAATTGTAGCTGAATCAAAATCATTTCACATATAAACCTTCTGTTTGTGGTGGTTATTGGTCTAATGACCAACAGAGTTTATACTGACAGCACTATTGACAGAGTTTATTCTGAAACCTTTAAAAATTTTAGAAATCATGAGCATTTATTTATTTAGTTGCCCCTTCTTCTTTAGCTTCATAACAAACTTTCATTGGACCTCCCCAACACCCATTTCTTTCCTAGGTCCCCCAGGTATACTTGAGCCCTTGTCACAGCCATCTTTCCTCAGTCCTGGGGAGTGGTGGATGGGCATCACAGAACTTCAAATTAATTTGATCATCCCTTCTATGGCAGGACCTGCTAACCTCCAACTGCCAAAATTCATTCTGTGATGTCTGATTTCTGACTGTTTTGTTATGCTTTCCCATAATGTATTGGAAGTACTTTGTTTTTTAACCTACCCTTCAATTTCATTGGTTTAGAGAGCTTTCATTCAGAATTCTCCTCTGCCAATGTAGATCAGCGTCTTTCTCTGCAATTTATAGTCCTGGAGAATTTCCTAGAATCTGAGGTCAAGTGACTAACCTGGGGTGAATTTGTGAATTTGTGGCAGAGAAGAGATGTGAACAACATGTCTTACTGTTCCACAGGTCAACTCTTTATCCATTCTACCAGGATACAGCTGTGTTTTCTATTTAAGATATAAACAATTGCAAGTTTCACCCTCCCTTTGTGAATGTAAACAAACTGACACTTTCCTATAAGGAAATGTTCTCACTTAATATTGACTTAGGAAAACAGTCAAGAAAATGTGTCTCCCTCCCTTCTTTGCAGAAATGGGGGAGTATAGGTGTGAAATACTGCATATACTGTCAGATGAGGTTGATGAGTTTTCCTTAAGTGCTCTTCTTTTCCTCTTTTGAAAAATAGTTGTTCAAAGATGAGGAAGGAGGATAAATATCAGGAATGAAGGAGATCTAAAAAGCAAATGTATCAATAAAGTTAAGATTAAGCTTTTGAGAAAGAAATGTATGGATACATTTACAATTGCCAGCTGTTCCAAATGTAAGATGAATTAATGTAATGAATGAATGTAATATGAATTAATGAACAAAATTCTTGAATGAATATTATGGTATAGATAATACTACAACTTAGGTTTATTGAGTCTATAGCATATTTTAGAATATAAAAGCTGGTTTGGGAGAGTTGAAGTAAATCAGAAAAATGGAAAAAACTTACTGATAACTTTGTTCTTTATTATACCACTATATATTAGCCTCTAATATACTATGGTGACCTGTGAAAAAGGATGAACTCCTGGGCTCTGCACATATGTATGTATGTAAGAATTGGAAGTCCAAGTGCCAAGCACTTGGAAGAGTAGGTGCCAAGTATATGTGAATGTGTTAGCATGGCCTTGCCATTGTTTATGTGTACTTATAGCTTTGAGAAATTTCCAGATAATTGTTTTTTTAGAATCCACCCAAGGTCATGAAAAAGACTCTTATCTTTATGAGAACTGGTCTCTCCAACTTCCCACTTTGTCAGGGAGTAAATCAGATGTCTCTCTACTTCCTCTTTTCCCTCCATTGTACTCTTTATCATTTAAAATGACCCAAAGATGGATTCTGTGAGAGCAGAAGAACCATGTTAATGTCTTGTCTTTTTTATCATTCAGTCCTCAGGTGATTGACTGAAACACTAGAATGGAGGTTTCATGTTAATAATCATGGCGCAAGACAATTTTGAAGTACATGTTCCAGACACATGGATCTATTTGTCATTCCCTGAACACATTTTTGCTGTTTCCCATCATTTCTCCACCTGGGACACCTTTATCCCTTGCCTTTCTCACCTCTTGCTGTTGAAATCCTATGTATTTATCTTGAGCAAATCACCTATCACCTCTTCCATGAAGCTTTCCCTGATCATCCCAGATGCAAATGATCTCCACTTTCCTCTGAACTCCTAGAATGCTTTGAGTAATTCTCAGATGACATTTATATTTGTTTGTTTGCATTTACAATTATTTGTGTATAGTCTTTAATTGCCTTATTAGATAATAAGCTCCTTGAAGGACAGTAAGATTTTTGTTCAGAATCAGAACTTAATACATTTTTTTTCATTCATTTATTGAAGGTAAGGACTTTTTTATTATTTGTCTTTATCACAAATATCTTTATATCCTGCACACCAACATCAAACACAAAGATTTTTATTTAATATATGTCCATTATTGTTGAATGAATTAAGTAGTTCCACTTACCACAGTGAACAAAAATGAAACCCAAGAGACCCAAGGAAGGAAGGGCTGAATCAACTTTCTTCCAAATACTTAATAGAGCTAAATAACCAGCCAATTCAGCATGCCTTATTATCTGCCATTTGGAAAAAATCTGCAATACTCTATTGTGTAAAAGACCTTCTCTTCAAATTTTCAGAATCCCTAGAGTCTGACCTGATCTGAACTTTCCTTCTTGGTTTTTTTGTGCTGATTCTCTGGGCTTCCAATTCTTAGCACCAAGTTCTATTTCTTTAGGAGGAGCTCCACACCTATATTGGCTCCGATGTTCATCTTTGCATCGCTCAAGAACCTCTTCAAATAACAAGGTATATAGGCTCCTATGCTGATATCATTAGTGATGGATTAGAGTCTCCTCTCTCCAGGATCTGAGTTCTGATTTCCAGTCCACTTATTAGTTTGCTGTGGAATCTTGGTCAGGGAATTTTACTTCAGTTTCTATATCTAAAAGAGATCTTATAATCAGTCAGATGAAATCTGTGATTTGCTGAATTATGATTTGCTGGGGGAGCAGGGGGAAGATCTACCTGGGGGTGGCTAAGGAAGGTTGGGGCAGAAGTGAGGGCTACTGGTATAGATGATTTCTCCAGAATAGGGACATTCTCTAGGCTTCAGGGAACATCTATCTGAGAGTTGTTTCTGAACTAATCTATAGCCCTGATTCACCCCTCCAGCTATATGCTTAGCTTTTTGCTTCCACTCTGGTCACTAAATCTTCTTATTGAACAAATCTTCTCTGAAAATTTAGAGGTAGATGATAGCATAATGAATAGTGCTGGGCCTGGAGATAGGAAGACCTGCTTCCAAATATGGATTTAGACAATTACTATTTGATCCTGAGCAAGTCACTTAACTGTAATTTCTTCAAGTGTAAAATATCTCAAATGAGATGAATTTTTTAAAAAATTTTAATTTATGGAATAAAACAAGCATTTCTTTAACATAGTATAATTAAAAAGATGATGGCACATGAAACTGCAAATCTTTTTTGTTGTACTGTTACATAAAGGTTTGTATTATTCCATAAATTAAAAATTAAATTGAAAAATCTATTATGCTCAACAAACTATTCCTTTCAAATATATAACAAAATTATCATGTACATTTCTTTTTTTCTCCCTACATATGGTTACCATTAGACAGAAATAGGTTTCATATAAATGTTTGTATACCTTCACATAAATGCATACATATATGTATATATGTACATATATGTATCAATGTAAAATTATTCTATATACACTTCTATGTTCACTTCTGTATATTAGTTCTTTCTCTTGATGCAGATAATGTCTTCTTCATATGTCCTTTAAAGTTAATTTAGGTGTTTATAATAGACAAAATATGCTTAAAATCATTCTTAAAATGATATTTGCTAAAAGAAAGTACATGCTTATTCCCTCTCCTCCCTTTGCTTATTACATCTTCAGCTATTTACATGTATTGTCTTTGGTTTGCCATATTATCCCTTATCCATTACATCTGTGCTGCTAGAACTAACTCTGGTGCATTTTGGAATGGATAGGGAAAATAATACATTCAGGAATGGTGCAAAGAATTTCCATATTTGAAAAAGTTATCTACTCAATACTGATTGTTCTGGAAGTTTACTAAGTGTAATCTAATTCTAAGCAAAATAATTTTCCCTCTTGTCATGGGGATTGTCTTAGTCTTGGTTTCACCAATCAATCAATCAATGAAAAAGCACTTATCAAGTGCCTGTTATATACCAGAAACTGTGCATTTTCTGGAGATACAAAAGCAAAAATGAAAGCATTCCTGCTATCTAGGAGCTTGCATTCACAGGAAGAAATAATGCATATACTCAAATATGGTCAAAATAAATACAATAATTTGTATGAGGTAGGTTGGCGTCATTAGGAAAGCTTCATATAGAAAGAAGGTGATCCTTATACTGAGCTTTGAAAAAAAGAACAAGAATTTCTAGGAAGCAGAGGTGAGGTGGGACTGCACTGGCCATCTGCCACGTTCTAATTAGGATCCCTAAATTCTGCCCACAAACTCCTTTTCTTCTCCATTCCCCATGTGGAAGCAACAACAAAAAACAGCATTCTATATAATAGAATTTACAGCTTTCCAGAGCCTTGGTTACAGCTTTGCATTTTATCTTCTGTTTATCAAGCAAGATTTTTTTCTCACCCAGATTTTTTTGCCAACTTGCAAACTCTTTTCATATCACTACAACCCAAACTTGCCAAACAGGCTGATAGAAAGGCAATATGTCATGGGGTGCCACTAATTCCTTATCCTTTTAATGTAGAAAAGGACAACACAATCATTATAAGCCTCATCCAACCTTTGTGCAATTGAGAAAGCTAAAGATCTCAAAGACAATTAAGATACTGAACACTGAAAGGTATTATGTACTTTCTTTGATAATTAAGGAAGAATCCAAGCATTTTAAACTATTTTTAAAAAACCAGCATAACTCTCCAGTATCAAGAACAAACTTTCAGGTTTACTAGATTGAAGTAATACACACACACACACACAAACACACACACACACATACACACACATATATGTATATATATATATATGTATACATATTTACACATACATATACACACATATATACTGTCATTTTATCCTCACAGCAATCCTGAGAGGTAAGTGAAATTCTTATCTCCATTTTACAGTCGGGAAAAACAATCTGATCAAAGTTAAATGACAAAATCACAGAGTCAGTGTCAGAGGATAGATTTGACTAACAGTGTTTGACCCTACCACTAATTTACATAGTGACCTTGGACAAATCATTTCACAAGTAAAAGATGGGAGAAGAGTGGCTACACAGCAGTTCACCTGAAAAATAGTGTTTTTGGTAAAAAAGGAAGTTTCATATAAATCAATGGAATGCTAAAAATTAATAATAATGCATTTATTAGGCGCTTACTATGTGCCAAGAATTTTACTAAATACTCAGCAGACAAATAAATGCAGCAAGATAATCTCTGCCCTTAAGTCAAGTAAACAAACATTTATTAAGTGCTTACTATGTATGACCCAGACACTGTGCTGGAGATAAAATGAAAGGAAAAAAACAGTCTCTACTCTCAAGGAGCTCATATTCTAGTATAATTAGCAACTAGGAGCCACAGTGGATAGAGTGTTGGAGTTAGGAAAATCTGAATTCAAATCCAACCTCAGATACTTATTAGATATGTGATCCTGGTCTTCTCACTTAATTTTCATCAGCCTTATTTTCCTCAGTTGTAAAATGGAGATAATTATACCTACCTTCTAGGGTAGTTCTAAGGATCAAATGAGTTATTTGTAATGTCACATCACAGAGCAGTTGTGCAATAGGTACTATATAAATGCTAAATGCTGTAGGGGTATCTAGATGGCATAATGGACAGAGCACTGGCTCTGGAGTCAGAAGGACCTGAATTCAAATCTGGCCTCAGATACTTGACACTTATTATTTGTGTGACTCTGGGCAAGTCAAATAACTCTGACTGCCTCCCCCAAAAAAGCAGCTAACATCAAATTATTTAAAGGAAGAGAGAAAATGCAAACAACTATGTCCATACAAAACACAGATATTGGTAAATCAGAGGGAAAGTCTGGGATGGAGGGACTGTGAAAGACTTCTTGCAGAAGACAGGATTTGAATTGAGTCATGGAGGAAGTCACAAGAAGAGATAAAGAAAGAGAATGGAAACCAACCAGTGAAAAGTCAGGGGAGTTAGGAGATGGAGTGCTGTGTAGTAGGAACACCAAGAAAGCCAGTGTCACTGTACATGGAAGAAAGAAAAGAGTAAAAAAGATGGGAAAGGTTAGAAGAGACCAAGCCAAATGTGATTTTTATTTGATCTTAAAAGTAATAGATTCCCATAAGAATTTGCTGAGTAGACCCATACTATTCATTTGGCCTCTGAGTGGAAGATAGGTTGGAGTGGGGAGAAACTTGATGCAGAGAGATTCGCCAGAAATATTATAATAGACTAGACCTGAGGTGATGATGGCATTCAGGAAAGTGGCTGGAGATTAAAAGAGAGAAGAGGACATATACAAATGATGATGCACAGGTAGAAATGACAGGATTTGGCAACATTATTTTTTTTAATTAAAATTTATTTTATTTTTAATTTATGGAATAAATGAAGCATTTCCATAATATGGTATAATAAAAAAGATGATTGCATATGAAAACGAAAATCTGCTATATATAACCAGTTATACCTTTTAAATAAAAAGTTGTCATATAAATTTCTTTTTCTTCTTTTTTCCCCTTTTTTCCTTCCTTTCCCTCCTCCTCTCCTGGAAAAATATCTATATCTATATCTACACACATATGTAAATGTATATAATAATTTTACATATATACATATAGACATGTACTTATATAGAATAAATTCACACATCTACATATACATATGTATATACAAACATGTAAGTGATGACATAAACAATTGTGTATATTCTACCCATACTTCTATTAATTCTTTCTCTAGATTCAGAGTGTCTTTATTCATATGTTCTATATATTTAACCTTGGCATTTTTAATAGTCAAAATAACTTATTTGCTTTCTTAACAACAATATTATGTTATTGACAATATTCTCTTAGTTTTGGTTATTTTGCTCTTCATTATTTCAGGCAAGTCTTTCCATGTTTTTCCAAGATCATTGAGTTCATCATTTCTTATAGCACAGTAGTACTCTATCAAAATCATATACTACAACTTATTCAGTCATTCCTTAATTGATGAGCATCCCTGCAATTTTCAGTTTCTTGCCACCACAAATAGAGCTGCTATAAACATTTTAGAGCATTCTAATGGGGGAAGAAAAGAGGCAAAAGCTCATCTCCCTGGGTGAAGAATAGTTCCAGGGACAGAGTTTAAGGTACCAGTGGGGAAAAGACAAAGAAGTTAAAGGCCAATGGCCAGAATGAAGACATTATCATTCGGAAATAGCTTGTAACATGGATGTCTGATTCAGGAAGGTAAAGTAAAAGTTCATTGAAAGTCCAATGTGGAGGAAAAGAAGGAAGGTGAGGAATGAATGAAAGAAAGATGAGAATGATAGCTAGAATTAAGATAGAATGATTTGGAAATCGCTGGCAAGTGATAAAAAGATATGACAAATCTCCCCTTCCCCGTCAAAAATCTACTGGGAACTATAGTTGCATTAAGAGTGGGATTTGTTTTTCAGTCATTTCAATCATCTCTGACACTTCATGATCCCACTGGGGGTTTTCTTGGCAAGGTTAGTAGTTTGCCATTTCTTTCTCCATGCTGAACTTGTTTTAAAAAAAAGAGGCTTTATGTGAGGAAAGACTAAAATGAAAAGGTTGCTTCTGGTCAAAGTGGATCCTCACACAAAGGCTAGGTAAGCAATTGTCAAGTATATTATAGTGAGAATTCTTCTTCAACTTCAGGTGAAACTTGATGGACCTTGAGTTCTTTATGACTCTTATATCCTATGACTTCCTAGACTTCAGTTTCTTTATGTACAAAAAGAAGATCTTAGATTAGATGATCTCTGAAGCGATAAAACTTATGGTTCCACAAATAAAATTCAGACTCTTTATCTTGGCATTCAAAGCTCTCCACAAATTTAACTTTTGCCTGAATTTCTAGCCTAAGTTCACAGCATCCCCCTTTGCTCTAACTATGCTAAATTACTTATTGTGAGAATGTCTATTTTAACCTTGAAATAGAAATATTAACCTTTTATTTAATGTAGATAACTTCACATTTTTCTGGTTCTTTCAAAGTATTTTGATATTTCTTGTGATACTGACTAACCTTTCCTTTTCCCCCTCTCTTATTTCCCCCCAACCATGATAAAGAAAATGTGCAGATTTGCCAATGGGCAGTTTGGGGTATGGCTAATGTTGACATCTCTTCTACCTTCTCCCCACTTCTTCAAATAAATCAAAATTATTCTCAAATGGCTTGATTTGGTAACTGCCTGTTAGCAAAGATACCCATTTTGGGTATTGCTGGCTTCAGTTTCTATCTTCAACATCAAAAAAGCAAAGGAAAATATTTGGAAATGCTACTATTTCACTTGTGCCAAGAACATACAAAGCTTAGGAAAACAAACTTGTTCCCTAGCATTTCTCTCAGAACTCTGGCATGTGGACCCTTGTATTTTCTCAATTAATTGAAACATTTTGCTTACAGAGTAAGACATACTATAACCTGCATTGACCATTTGGAATTTAAAATTAGCACAGTAATTATATTTGCTAGGCCACTGATTGAATGGAAATTGCATTCTGCTGGTGAATTTGCATATTGTGAAATAGGTCATGGCAGCAGATGGCCTTCCAAGAAGCAAAAAATAACTTTGGGGCTGGCTGCTCTTTTTCTTTGGCTTGCTTAATTAAGCCCCAAATGACAGTAGGAGTATTGAAACCAGGTTTAGGTGATCTGGGGAGAAGGGAGGCAGAAGATAATCAAGGGAACTTGGGAATTTTCAAGGGAGATAATTTTGCTTCTCAGAATAAATCATCATCAAATAAAAGCAGAATACTTGGTGTTTTACCAAACTTTTCATCTAAATTGAGCTTTCTCCCCAATAGCTTTTATCTTTCTTTGCAGATAAGAGCAGATAATATGATAAGACCAATAGAACACACAAATAGCAATGCAAATATATACTTATAGTAAGAGACCTGAGACCACTTGACAAATCCCAGAAAAGGGTTTATTTATTATTTCCGATGCCACAATCTAGATTCCTGAGTCATAGATGTTAAAGAAAATAGATTCCTTTTCAAAGTTTTGTTCCATTATTTTTTATCTATGGGCCTTTAGGCAACTCACTAACTAAAATGAGGATGGTCCACAAAATTATTTTGATGGGCTCTTATACATCTAAATCATTTGATTCTTTGATGAAGATGGGTTTAACCACTGAAAGTCTGAGAATGCCCAAGAGTTGGATTAAATTTGTAATTTAATGCAATTATCTTTAACTTCTAATATTTGTGCCTCATTAAAGTGTGTTGAAGATTCCTAAATTCAAAGAAGTAGATAGAATCTTAAAAAGCACCCACCCAATTCATTTATGAACAGAAATTCTTTCTACTACTCTCAAACAGTCATCAAACCTCTCTTGAACACCTATAGAGATAGGGAATTCACTAGCTATTGAGGAAACCCATTTCATAGGAATTTCCAAAGAAATTCCAAGAATTTCTTTCTTATTCTGAAACTCACCCTACCTCCATATAATTTCCACCAACTGAAACTAGTTTTTGCCTTGTTCTCTTCATATTTTGGGTTACAGTACCTCTGTGAGTTGTTTCTAGGTTTGAAAATCTGCCATAAGATAAATAGTAAGGTAACCTTGGAATAATACAATACATGGGGGTTCTTCTATCAAAGCCACCTTTGATAAGGAAGAAAATCAAGGATAAATGTTTATTCTCAGTCATCAAAGGTATGAAGGTGTCCTGATCCAAAGCTAAAGTATGATCTGTTCCACAGATACAGCTGAATTCATTTTATAAATCTAATTATATTTATCACATAAGCATATAATTCTAATTATATTTGTTATATAATTATATAATTCCACCATTCCTTTTATTGTCATCCCTTGAGAATTAGAAAAAAAAAAACAATTGATGGGTTTGTGTAATATAACATTTTACTGAATGTATTAAAATTAATGAGAACAGATTTTATTTTTGGTTGGTTAGATTAGTATCACTTGATTTCCTCATAATTCTGCCTTTCTAATGGCAGAGTCCAAACTTGTCCATTGCCTCTAAGATAAAATACCAACTTTTCTATTTAGCATTTAGAGTCACTTTCTCATGGTCTTTTGCTATAGGATTCAAGCTTATTATGATTTCAAATCAGCACTCTATTCATTGGGTCAACTAGCCTCCCAGAGACAAGTAATTATAATTACCTAACTTATTATCATCTAAGTAATTTTTATAACTATAATTATATTGATTTGTTTTACATGAATGGTTCCTTAAATTGGAAGTTGGATGGACCTCCATCTTTCCTTTTTGGGGAAGAAATTCTTATATGTTTTTGCATTAGGGACACCTTTGGAGACACCTATGAATCATGTTTTGAAATGTTTTAAAAAAAATTTAAATGCCAGAATCATGTTTTTAAGCATATAAAAGAAAAAAATAGGATAACAAAGGAAATCAAGTTTATTGAAATATGTGTCAAAATATTTATTAAAAGCTTGTGGATCGCAGGTTAAGAACTCTCATTTTAGATTATTATATGCCACTGAACTGATTTGGACAGTTTATTAGACAGCATCAAATTGCTGGGTAACCACAGTGAACGTTAGGGAGAAGGTAATAAGCATATTGGTATGGAAACAGGGCAAGAGAACTCTTTCTTAGATCCTTCTCTACATTCACAAGGATAGTATGGGCAAAGAGGGGTGAGGTGGTGGGGAAGATGGAAGAACAAAGAAACAACCTATATTATAATGTTAAATGGCAGTGTGATGTACAGAAAAATTCAATGGTTCTAACACTAAAAGACAGGCTCAAATTCTACCTTTGGCACTTATTACAAGTGTGATCTTGGGCAAATGAATGACTTAATCTCTTTGGATCTCAGTTTCCTCATTTGTAAAATGAGGTGATTGTACTAGAGAGCCTCAGACATCTTTGCCAGTTCCAAATCATAAACCTATATGCAATTCTAGTAATCTTTTGGCTTTCTTGAAACTCCTAATGTCAACATGGGAAATATGGGGAAGGCCTATGAATCAGTGCTTGAGATAAATTGTTGAGGGGCTTATTGAGAATAGAGTAGCCTCTGTATATCCTATGCTGAGTGGGGCATGGAACTGCTAGCTATTTCCTGTTCTTTTCTCATCCAACTGTACTCCTTTGGACTTATCCATCATGCCCCTGAATTGAGTATCTTCTCTTCTCTCTCCCCTCTTTTTAATTTCCCCTTATGTATTGTCTTCCATTAGACTGTCTGTTTCTTGAAGGCATATATTTCTTTTTTAAGAAATTCATATCCACAGAGCTAAACACAGTGCCTGGCACATGGCCAATTGTTAATAAATGTTTATTGAATGACTAACAAACTCTTTAAGGATGCCATGAAGTAATCTTCAATTATTATGCATTATGAAATGTTCTTAAAACATCCCCCTTCCCCAATTTAATATACTGTAAGTTTTTCTTGGGGAAAGAAATAGAGGAGACAAAATAGAATAAAACTTGTCATAATACTCTCTGAGGTAGAATTGAGATTCTCGGGTTACTTTTACCTTTATCATCCCACATTCATTTTGCCTTGGTTTAATTTTGAGCTTTCCATTTAATGGTGCCATGATTCAACCTTCTCTGTTGCTATAGCAGCCAGATCCATTTAGGGGCAGGTCGACATTTTTGGTCTTTATTTATTAGCTGCTACTTCAGCAAGCATAAAGTATCAAATGCAGCAACATAAATCTGATCAACTTGACTTGGAAAACCACTTAGCCAAAAGCCCATTTTATCAAGCTTATTTAATACACTGGCTAGTTCTTGAGACAGTCCCCAGGATGCAAATAATCACATTTCATATTTAGTTAATTCGTATTCAACCAATCAGGATTTAGCTTTTCTACTATTATCTCAGAAGGTACATATGAGAGGTCAGGTTGTCTATTTAATCTTACTAGGCATATAAAAAAGCCCTGACTTTTATCATCCACTCAAAAAGCCTTCTCACTCCTGCTCTGAACATATGCTTCCTTTTCCATTGGCAGCCTATGTCATCTCCAGGGCATTCTCATATGTCCTTAGAGATTTGTATCTGGAGATGACAGCAGCACCAAATGGCTTCTCCCTGTCATCCCTGATTCTGTCACTGTTCCTTTCCTTATGTGGCCTTTAAGGACTGTGTGGATTCATTATCCAGGAGTTGGGGGATGTTTTTGCCCTCCTTAAGCTGGCTTTTCAATGTTGGTAGTGTCATTATTCTAACAAAAATTTTACCAAAAAAAAAAAGTTGGATATCTTCCTAAAGGATCTTCCATTTCCTTGGGGCTTGTAGAACTAAACTGGGGTTATTAACAATGAATGACTTTCATATTCTCCAATGTGTCATTAAAGAATGATCCCAATATTTTTTCCCAAGTAGATTTTGCTTCTTTCTCACTCATCTCCTGATTGTTTTCCTGATTGTTCCTGAATGTTTTCCTCTCTCCGTTTCACATTCCCCTTCTCTATTCTTTTCTGAAATACTTCCTTTTTTGTGCTTTAATTTTTCATGCCATCTCCCCCTTTAGATTGTAAGGTCCTTGAAGGCAGTGACTGTCTTTTGCTTCACTTTGTAGCTCCAGAGCTTTAGCTCAGTGCCTAGTACAAAGTAAGCACCTAATAAATATTAATTGGTTGGTTGATAATGGGAAGGAATCTTCAACTTCCTTCTTGAATTGAAAATCCTAAAAGGATGACATCTGAAGACTGTGATTTATATTGAGGACAAAGGGAGTTGCTAGTGAGAATTAGTCTAACTTGGAACTAAACCATTACTTTAGAGGCTATCTGACTAGTTCAGTAAAATGATTACAAATTCCTACTGAAACAGAATTCGAGTGAAAGATTGAAAGAAGAGTTAGTGCTGGAGTTGGTCTCTTAAATCCCAAAGTCAGCTTTATCTCACCAATTCAGTGTTAGGTTAAGGGGAGATTAATGGGAGAAGAAATTGAAATGGGATACAGAAGAGCCATAGGTAGAAAAATTAGTCACTTATTACAAAGTCAATTATAAATAATCTTTAAAGAAACTATATATGTATAACAAGATGGTTAACGTCAATGTTCATCTGTTGATAGGAGTTCTATGTCTGGAATTGGCCCTGCCTACAAAACTGAAAAGCTAGGAGAAATGAAAGTAATGGAATAATTTATTTGGCCCCTGAAAATTGGGATTGCAGGTCTCAATGTTAGAGGCGCAATAGAGATCAATAGTGAGATGCTCGCCCTGTTTGGCTTGCTCCTGCTACAGTTATCCCTGATTATATCTGAGAATCAATCAGAGATTCAGTTCCTAATTGTACTAGCCACCAAGAGTTGCACTTCATATTATTCCTCAGTTCCCAGGATGAAAAAAGTTCCAGGTGCAGATTACTTTAGCACTCTTGAGTCTTCATCTGATGACTAAGTCTATTGGCAACATAAATTGTGTATCAGTTTCAAACTAGTTGGATTAACTAAAATCTTTTGCTGACTCAAAGAAGGAGCACCCATGGGAACTAAGCAAGTTGCCTCTATTTCCTGAGACCACTGTGTTCAGAACAACTATCTCTCTGGGAACTACCAGTAACTAAAAGAAGCTAGCACTCAATGTTCTATTATAAATTTTTTTTAGTATTATATATTGTTTATTTGCTTTTATTGATTCTGTGCCAAGAATAAAATACTGGTGCAGTTAATCGTATTTTCTCTTATTCATGTTGGGAGTCAATTCCATCAAGCCAGGATCATGAAACTAGGTCTCTGTGAAATATTTCAAAGGCAAGGAAGAGTTAGGGTTTTCCAGAGGCAAGGGCTGAAGAAGATTCAGGTTGGGTAAATACATTAGAGACAAGCTCTCCATAGCAAATCAAAACTGACCTACAGAGAAGTGGAGTTGGATGAGAGAGAATTGTCCATTCTCGCAGAATTATAGAAAGGTTAGTACTTCTAGTGGAGGGATACCTATATAAATGCCCATATGAGCATGCGATATCAGCCCAGATCTTAACCCTACCTTGTGAACAAAGCCAGGAAGTGACTAGCTATGTCATCTGGGTGTTAAATAAAATATAATTACATGTTGTTTAGATAAATGGAGTTTTGTTACCATTAGCTATGATATCTAGCACAAAAATATAAATAGAAACTCATAAGTGCAGTACAGGGTAGTTTGTCAGAGAAGGTAGAGAATAAGCCTTGAAGTCAGGAAGTAATCTTGGTTCATGTTCTTGCTTCTGACACTAACTCTGTGAATAGAAGCAAGTCTTTAATACCATAAGTGTCTCTGGAAGGAAGAAAAAAAGCATCAAGCACCTATTATGTGTCAGGCACAGTACTTTACAAAATAGTATCAAATAGTATTTGGTTCTCACAACAATTCTGTAAGGTATTATGATTACTACCATCCCCATTTTATGATTGAGGAAACTGAGGCAGATGAATAAAATCGACTTGCCCAAGGTCATACAGCCAGTAAGCATCTGAGATAGAATTTGAGTTCTTCCTGATTCCTAGTCCAGTGCCCTATCTACCACACCACCTAAGTTGCCCCTATTTAGTCTCTGGGACTATAAAGCTCAAAGAAAAAGATTTCTTGCAGAAAATGGGATTTGTGTTGAATCCTACAGGAAGTTAGAGAAGCTACATGGCTAAAATAAGAGGAAGAGTATTCCAGGTCGGGGGAAAAGGCAAAGGGAACAAAATGGAGACTTAGTTTTATGTGAAGAAAAGCAAGTAAACAGCAACAGCAAGATTATGTGATGCTCAACTGGGATATACTTGGCTCTTTTCCACAATGAAGTGATTCAGAGCAATTCCAATAGACTTGAGATGGAGAGAGCATCTAGAGAGAAAACTATGGCGACTAAATGTGAATCAAAGCATGGTATTTTCACTTTTTTTGTTTGTTTGCTTGTTTTTTTCTTTCTCATTTGTTCCATTTTGATCTGATTTTTCTTGTACAGCATGATAATATGTGGAAATATGTTAGAAGAATTGCAAGTTTAACCTATATTGGATTACATGCTGTCTAAGGGAGGAAAAAGGAAGAAAAATTTGGAACACAAGGTTTTTCAAGAGTGAATGTTGAAAACTATTTTGGCGTGTATTTTGAAAAAATAAAAAGCTATAATTATTACAAAAAGCAAAATAGTAAAAGAAAGAAAGAAGGAAAGAAAGAAAGAAAGAAAGAAAGAAAGAAAGAAAGAAAGAAAGAAAGAAAGAAAGAAA
>JAJPUD010000557.1:365913-438366 GCA_023553655.1 Myrmecobius fasciatus | reverse complement strand
AAGAAAGAAAGAAAGAAAGAAAGAAAGAAAGAAAGAAAGAAAGAAAGGAAGAAAGAAAGGAAGAAAGAAAGAAAGAAATCAACTAACAAGGGCCCAGGAGTCCTGATTCTTAGTTTAGTACATTTCTTTGTACCACACTATATATAGAGTTCTGAGTTAATACTTTCACAATTGACAATTTTAACCATGAAAGATGTTGGACTGATCTTAGATAGTCCAGATTCTCAAAGTATAGTTCAGGGATCCCTGGTGAGGTTGTTTCATGGGGTCCAAGAAATCAAAACTATTTTATAATAATAGGAAGATGTTTTCATTTCAAATATGATAAATATTGATAGATTTTAACTCATATTAGCAAAAGCCCTTTGAAGAATACTTTTTTTTAATGTTAGAGAGATCAGGAGGTCAAACAATTTGAGAGGTGTCAACCTAGGAAAACCTAGATGTCAAAATGATTTTACTATTAATTAGAAGTATGATCTTGGACAAATTACTTAAACTCTATATGCCTCAGTTTCCTCATCTGTGAAATAAAGGATTTAGATAAGTTGAATTCTAAGATCCCTTACAGCTCTAAAATCCTATATTCTAAATGAGAATGGAATGAAAAGATTATGATTTACAGGATAAAAGGTTTTCCCCTAATACTCTGATATATCTAGCACATTTCACTTTTGTTCTTGTTTCATCCTCAAACTATAATATATGATATAGCCCGCTACAAATGCCTTCCTCTGTCTCTAAGTTAAGGCTTACCACTAATCCAGATCTTGGGTGAGGCTACCAGAAAGAAGTCACACATTTATTACCAAGAAAGTGTTTTGAGGCCTTGGAGTTAAGGCTGTAGGAGGAATCTTAATTATTGGATGCATGTTTTTATGATGAAGAGTCTTCCGTGCTGAGTGATTCAGGATCCCTTTTAGTGTTGGCCCAGGCGCTGCCTGCTTTTCCAGAGGTCTCTGTAGATGATTGCCTCTCTCCATATTCAGAATTATTGATGGTGTGCCAAGATCTCCTTTTTATAAGCAATACATTTATGAAGCCTCTGCAGTCTGGCTTCCACCTATCTTTCCTGACTTATTTCATATTGTTCCTCTTCATGTACTCTCCATCCCAGCCAAACTAAACTACTGATTACTCTGAGAATGCAGCATAACTATCTCCCATCTCTATGCTTTTATATAAATTGCACCCCCTTCCTGGAGCACCCTCCCTCCTCACCTCTATTTTTTTAATCCTTAGTTTCCTTCAAGATTTAACTCAGGGGCTACCTCTTCCTAACAGGAAGCCTTTATCAATTCCTCTGGTGTTTTCTCCCTTCTGAAATTACTTGAATTTATTATAATTGCACATATATTACATGCTTATTCATTATATCTTAGAACAGCGGTTCCCTTTTACTTGACAGTGACAATACACTAAATAATTGTAAATATTAGAAGTAGTATCTTAAGTTACTCTCTGGATTCACAGCACATTTATTTTTTGTTTGAAGAACAACAACAAAAAGAGGTTGGGAACCACTGTTTTTGGATGGAAGATCCTTGAGGAGAGAGAACAGACTTCCATTGTTTGCCCTTGTATCCCCAAAACCTAGTACAGTGCCTGGTTAATAACAGGAATTTAATAGACCCTTGTTGTTGAGATTTAATTAGAGTCCCTACACTCTGCCACTGTGCAAGCTAATCATTAAGGTCAAAGAAGTTTAGCTATTCCTATGGTTAAAAAAAAAGAGGCGAGGCTCTGACAGCTGGCATTTCTCCTCCTAAATCAGACCTTTTCCCAGAATTGGGATCAGGGCACAAAACATGGAGGTTTGAATTTCTCTTTAGATTCCTTTCTTCCTCTTCACTAGACAACTCAAATGTGAGGGGGTCAAAGGCCAGGAAACTCTAAAGGAGGAAGAGGAAGAAAAAAACCCAAAACCAGTGAATCCAACAACCCCAACAACCCAGGTCACCAAATAACCAGCACTTCACCGTGTAATAAGCACCTTCTACCACAGGGAGCCTGAGTAGGACCCAACAACTTCAAAATCTCAGCTAAGATTTTCTCTGGGCCCCCATTCCACATTCAGGGCTCTCAACAATCCTTTTTCAGCTCAGACATGTCTTTTCTCACAAGGAACTGAATGTGAAGGGGACTGGCTTAGATGACAAGAGCCCCCTCCTAGGACTGGGGGTTTGTTTCAATGAAAACAAATTTCTGTGTTGGCTGGCAGAGAAAAGCTGGGGGTTCTTGAAACCTCATTTTTTGGCTCATTAAAGCCATTCTACCCTTGTTCCCTGCCTCATCCAACCTCTTTTCCAGCCATTTTGTCAATGTGTACTTCAGGGAGTTTGGGAATGGATCTTTGCAGAGACTGGACTCCATCCACCGGCTTCGCCAGAGCGGGCCTATTTTGACTGTTGGCAGCCTTTGAATGGCCCTCTCACCTTTTTAGTTTCAAGCACAAAAGCCTCCTTTGCTCAGTTTGTCTATACCCTGGGATGCTTATTTATCTGCTTTCTGGAGTTGTTGGTACCACTTGATGTTGTTCCAAGATTCAGAATCATGGCAGTTTCTACCGAACAATGGAAGGTCGTGGCAAATGTGTTCTAACTTCGAGACGTCCCTGGACCTTTTCCTGGGAAGGTCAGAGAAGTTGTAGAGGTCACAATCAAGAATGATTGTAAGGAGCCCACAAAGATAGGCTTTATAGGGAGCTAGGAGCTTTTCTTCCTGAAAAGAAGGGGGCCCAAATCACACAAGTCAAGCTTTGAAATACATAAGAGAAATTGTTTTATAAACTCCGGAGTCCAGCTGGTTTGGGGTGGTTTGGCAAAAGTTGTGCATTTTATTCAACTCACAGTGGAAATGTTGGTAAACAAAACTTCTAATAATAGCTGACATTTAAATAGTGTTATGTAACCTCTGCAAAGAGTGTTCTCTCCCCTTTGGGATAGGTATTACAAATATCATTTCCCTCATTTAATGGATGAGGAAACTAGGCTCAGAGCAATTAAGGTACTGGTCCAGGGTCACACAGCTTCCAAATCTAGTCTTTGAACTCCAGTCTTGGTGTAGTGGAAAGAGCCCTGGCTCTGGAGTCAGATGACCTGGATTCAAATCCTGTTTCTGTCCTTGATTCCCTGTATATTTTGGACTGGTTAATTAACCTCTGGCCTTCACTTTCCTTATCTATATTAGGACAAGTTGGACTATATGGTGTCTGATATCCAACTCAAGCTCCATGACCCTTTGCACAACTTTCTCTCTGTAGAGAATTAGATCTGTTTTTTGGGGGGAAATAGGGATATTACTATGATGACTGGCCCTGGTTTCATTTTTATGAAGTACCTCTATCTCTCACCTTGAATATGATTTTGTGAAGGAATTGGGTCAGGTCAGAAAGAGTTAATACCCAGAATATATGTCTGTAACAGTGGGTCTTAAACTTTTTCAATTCAGGACTCCTCTACATTCATAAAAGCTATTGAGAACCTTCCCTCTCAACAAGATCTTTTGCTTATGTAGGTTATAGCTTTTGATATTTGTCATTTTAGAAATTTTAATATTATTATGAAAATAGTTTTGACTTTGAGGATTCCCTCCCAAAAAGGTTCTTAGGGACTCCAAGGGACTCCAGACTACACTTTGAAAATATCCAGTCCAATTCAAGGCAATTCCAATAGATTTCAGATGGAAAGAGCTATCTGCATCCAGAGAGAAAACTATGGAGACTGAACATGGATCAAAGCATAGTGTTTTCATCTTTTATGTTGTTGTATTTGTTTGATTAGTGGTTATTTTTCTTTCTCATGTGTTTTTTTTCCTTTTTGATCTGATTTTTCTTGTACAGCATGATGAATATTAATGTTTAGAAAAAGTGCATATGTTTAACCCATATTGGATTGCTTGCAGTTTTGGGAAGGGGAGGGGTAAGGGGAGAAGGAAGAGAATTTTGGATCGCAAGATTTTGCAAAGATGAATGTGTTTGCATGTATTTGGGAAAATAGATAGTCCACAACATAGGTGTCAAACACATAATACAGATCACATTGCAACAACACTTGAGAGCAACTGAAATGGATTTAAATGTGATTGGGAAATATTTAACCAAATAAATAAAAATACAATAGAATTTAAATAATGTTAATATGTGGTTTTCTGAGCATTATACAGTACAGCAGGGATCATGAATAATTTATTCCAGATTTATATTAAAGTTTATTTACATATTCCAGATATAGAAATGAAAATATTTTTTGTAAACTGCAGAGCACAGTGGGAATAGGAAAATATTGTTATGATGGAATTCATTATTGAAGGATTTCAAGTTAATAAATTTTTTATTTTAAGGTGAGAAATCAGCTCTATGCATTTCATTAATTGTGCAGTACAAGTTATATTCCCATACCCTTCTTCCCTCCCACCCTGTCCCTGGATTGGAGGGGGCATGCAGGCCACCACATGGTAGAAACCATAGTAAGTCCTAGAACTGGGACTAAAAGGAAGGAAGGATGTAGAAATAGAAAAGGTGGGATATTTGGGAACACTGAACCTTTCCCCCAAGATAACTAAATACTTCATCTTCATAATCATAACTTACATTGAATTATTTAACATTTTAGATACACAACATCATTTGATTATCAAAATAACTTCAGGAAGTAGCTAGGAATAATATTAGTAGCCACATTTTACAGATTAGGGAAACTGATTCAGAGAATCTAACTGTAATCCCAGTTTCTTGACTCTTACTCAAATGTTGAGTTAAGATTTTTTTAAATGCACTGATTTTTAGGGGGAGAATTGTTGTGGAGGGAGTGAATGAGACTTATTGATAAAGATTTAGAAAAACAATTGTTATGATGTTACAGAAATGCTGTTTTATTTCATAAATTAAAAAGAAAAGAAAAAGTAAAACAACAAAACATTTATAAGAAATGGGAGTAGAAAGACCTTCAGAAAACAAACAGGGCATACCTTCAAAAACCCAAGCTATATATATGTATGTGTATGTGTGTGTGTTGGTAATATACATTTATACATACACACACACACATATACACATACATATATATGTGTATATATATAAAGTTTGGGTTTAGATATATGTGTGGGAACATACATAATATGTATACATATATATGCATATGCATATGCATATATATGTGTATATCTGTGCATACATATATATATATATAACCTATACACACATATATATATGTACACATATATTATGTATTTGTATACATGTGTATGTATGTGTATGGATGTATATATACAGGCACACATGTATAAATACATACATATGGTTTCCTTTTTTTCTGTCCTTGTTTTTATATGAAAGTGTTCATGTTTGTTGATCGACCTTTTAAAATAGGAAGAAAAACCTACATTGAGCCTGTTATGCATTAGCTGCCTTTTTTCTCTTCCCCTCCAGCCAAGCTCTCCCAGAACTTCCATTTGAACAAAGGGCCCAGACCAGCTATCCTCCTTATTCCCGTCTGTGGCCACCACCCTTCTCGCCTTCTCAGCTTCCCTTATTAGAATGTAGGAACGGTCCTTTGGATTGCATTGACACCCTTAGGACTTGGCATCTGGTAAGGGCTTAATAAATGCTTGTTGATGAGAGACTGGAGGTATGGAACATTTCACAAGCTCTAGATTTGGGTGTCTTGGGTTGTCTTGCTTAATGAATGGCTTTTTTTTTCTTTCTCTTTTTAATTCCTTGTGGCAAAGGATGACTGGAAGAAGACACATATTTGGGAATGAAGATGATGTAAAAACAAGATATCAATAAAATATTGAGAAAAAAAGCTCACTGAAGTCTGGGTGGGAAAGGGAACCACATATTAATTACCCCTTTGTGCTCATGCCTTGTCTCTCCAAGTAGACTGTAAGCTCTTTGAGGGCAGGGTTGTGTTCAATTCCTTTATATTTCCAGATTCTAGCAATCGTACTAGAAATTAATCCTGAGTGAACATTCCACTTAGCCAACAGACCCATACACCATTTTTCATCCTCACTACGCTCAGTAGCGCACAAATATACCCACACCTCTACAGAATTTAGCACAAGAAGAACTGTTCTGCTTCCTCACAGTGAGGGTCGCCCAATATTATGAAGAAATCACACCCAGCTATAATTCCTGCTGACATCACCCAATGCCCTCAAGAGCATCAGAAATCGGAGTGTTCCCCGGTCTGACCTTGTCATTTTGCAGAAGAGTAAACTGATGCCAGAAAGATCAAAGATAATTATTTCCTGGGGACAAAGTTGGGTCTGTCCCTGGCCCCCAAGCCCCAGTCCAGAATTCTCCCCACTACTGCTTGGCTAAGTATTTCATTTGGGCCCATAGGAATCCCATCTCTTTGTTTATCCATGTTTAGGATTTCTTTTTCAGAAAATTGCCTGGGGCTGAGGAGAAAGCAGACCTTCCTTGGTAGTTTGCAAAGGCACAAGTAAATAACATTTTTATTAAACTCCTCCTTACCTTCCCATGGAGACCACTAATACTTTCTGAAACCTACTTCCTGTATGGATCCCTCGCTCCCTGGAGAATCAAATCTCAAATAAATGTCTCAGTCAGAAGGCTGCATTCCCAGCTGTGCAAATTGGTCACAGATGTAATTGCATTTGCCCTATGCCCTGGAGAAAAATATGCCTGTGGTCGGAGTTTGGGCTTCTTTCCCCCTTCCCCCACCAGGGAAAGGCCGGGCTTCTGACTGTGGGTAACATCCGTGAAGTCTAAAATAAGCTAACACAGAGGAGCTCAGCATTGCCAGATGTACGGTACGTACCGTTGCTAGCCAGAACCAGGCCTGGACAACCAGTTCTGGAACCACGACCATTCATAGGCCACATTGGCCCACTCAAAAACCCACAAGCTCTCTCATTGGCTCTGGACATTTCTGAAATTCATCCCCCCCCTTCCCCCACCCCCTCATTCTCTCATCCTTCCCTAATGGCCCCAGGACAACAGCGAACTGTGCCAGTTCTGTCTGCTGAAATACAAGCAACAACGGTTCCAGCCTATCACATAAAAAGTCAGCCAAGCGGTGACTGGCAGGAGAGAATTAAAGCAAACTTTAAAAAAGAGCTGAAGAACTCCACCCAGTACTTTGAAAGCCCAGACACGTTGTCTTAGGCTTTTTGTGAAGGACATTTCTGTAGGAAACAGGATGACAGGAAAGCATCTAGAGGCAAATCCTGGCTCTGCTATCGGGAAACTGGGCAAATGACTTAACCTCTATCACCTTGGGAGCCTTCATTTGTTTAAAAAAAAAAAAGAGAGAGATCCTGAGAAATCAGGGCTTCCTAAGTCAAGTCACCAAGTATTTATTATCTCCTACATTCTAGATATTGTGCTATAAAGAAAGGTCAAAAAATAATAATTCCTAACTTGGGAATTGCTAAAATTGCTCAATGATAGTAGAGATAGGGGGAGCTGATGATTATGCTGGACAACTGACCTAGACTAGTCTTATAAGGTTCCATCGGTAGATTGTAATTGGGAACCCATTAAATAACCCATTCCCCAATTCAAGACTTCCCCTTGTGATAGAATGCTATAATTATGAGTGCTAAATTTCCTAATTCAGATGATAATGTCAATTCATTTCAACAAATAACTTTTAACTACCTACTGTGTGTAAAGTACTGTATTAGATAATGGGTATGTGTAGATAAAAAAAAACAAAAGGATTCCTATCTTTAAGAAACTTATAGTCTATACAGACAGATATGAAATATAACAAAGAACTATAGTAGATGTTAGGACATGATGTAACAAACAAGGGATCTACATAAAGTGTTTTAGGAAAAATAGAGGAGGGAGAATATTATTTTTTGCTGTAGCATCAGAAGTTTAACAAATGTCACTTGAACTGAACCTTAAATGAGCCTCATCTGTTTTATAGATGAGATTTTTTCTAATTTTTTTACTTTCTTGTTCTAGAACTTCAGGACAATTTTCCTTAATAATTTCTTGTAATATGATATAAAGAATCTTTTTTTAATTTTAATTTTCAGATGGTGCAACAAATTTTATATTCTCTTCTCAATCTTTTCTCTAGATAAATTGATTTTCAGATTGATATTCTTTTTTCATTCTTTTGACTTTGTTTTATTATTTTTTGGTGTCTTATAATATCATTAGCTTTTCTTTGCCCAATTATAATTTTCAAAGAGTTATTTCTTCAAGTTTTTTTTTTTTTTGCTTTTTGCTGAGGCAATTGAGGTTAAGTGACTTGCCCAGGGTCACACAGCTAGGGAATGTGTCTGAGACCAGATTTGAACTCAGGTCCTCCTGACTTCAGGGCTGGTACTCTATCTACTGCACCACCTAGCTTCCCCTCTTCTTTAGGTTTTTTAAAAATTTTCTTCTAGTTGATTTACTTTCTTTTCACAATTTTCTTGATTTTTCCATGATCTCTCTTATTTGATGTTTAAGTTCTTTTAAAAGTTCTTCAGAGAACTCATTTTGGGCTCATGACCCTTTGATATTTCTCATTTAAAAAGGAGTCTCTTTTCTTTTTGCCTCTACTATATTCCTTTGAATATGAACCCATATCTTTTCTATACCCATAGTAGCTATCTATGGTTGGGTTCTTTTACCTGTGCTTACTCATTTTGTTTTGTTTTATTTTATTTTTAGAAACTTATTATTGTAATTTGGTTCCAATCCCAAAGTGTGGGAATGATGCCCCAGGATTCTGGGCTAGACATGCTATCCAGCAAATGCTCTTGCTCCTTGTGGTCCTTCCAATGGCTGCAAACTTTAATTGCCCTCTGCCCTGAAAACTGAGACCAAGACTCAGGTCTCCTGCAAATGCTCACATCAAGTAGGGAACCCATACTTCTGCTGCCATACTTACCATGTCTCCACTAGGTCTTTCTCTTTTGCAGTCACAGCCCAGGACTGTGTCTGATCAGCACAACTGGAGTTGGTGTCCCTTGTCAGTGAAAGGTTCTTCAGTTTTCTCTTACTCAATTCACCTACTCCACCCCCACAATATCCATGTTGTGAAAGTTCTTGAGACTGAGGCTACCTTCCCAGCCCAGATGCCCCCAGAGCTTGCTATTCCATGGAGTAAGCCTGAAGGTGTTTGCACATCACTGCAGCCAAAACTCCACCCTGAAGTCAAATCTTTCCTATGGTATTCTCAAGTTGTCTTAAAAGGACAATCACTTCACTCTGACTTTTATTTCTGCTTTACATTCACTTTGAGATGATATTTCTTTTTGTGGAGAAAATTTGAGGTTTTCTGACTTATTCCACCAACTTCTCAGAATCCTCTTCTTAAGACTCAGAGTAGAGACACTGCAGAAGTCCATTCACACCCTAAATATTTCCACTTAACTTTTATTCTCACCAGGAACTTGATTGTATTTTGTCTTCAACTATGGGCCTAGAACCAAAGGAGAACTGAAAATGCCCTTCTTTATGTTCATCTATTTAGATTTGACTTGTCTGGTACAGAGAAATATTGGGTTGGATTTAAGCAGTTGTACCTTCAGCATTGATACCCTAAGTGTAAGAAGTAAAATTTCCAGCATTTCATCTAACAAGTAAATTAAGAGCAGGTGGTGAGCTAAGCAGTTTTTAAGCAACATTTAACCATTGTTGGAAGTTGTATTTAAATCTTACTGATCTGATCTGAAGTTGATCGGAGTTGATCTGAAGCTCAACTATGTTTTTCAGTACTTCACAACAAAAACTTCAGTCTACTTTGGGTCCCCTAAATATATCGCCATACATTTTTGCCTAAATGCTTCCTACTACCTGACATGACTTTTCTCTTCCCTCCAAAATGCCCATATCCCATCAGTTCTTTAATGCCCCACACAGATCTCCCATCTACCATGACACATTCTCCAATCTTTCTCTGAGCTGACAGTAATTTACTTCTGTGAACATATAATACTTAATATCATACTGTTATTAAGTGAAAAATAATGAGTTAAGCAGTTTTATTTGGGATGTATTTGGAAGGACACGTAAACAAGAGAAGCCTTGAAGAATAGTATTAAAATGCTCTTTCAACTAACCAACTATAGTATGTTGTAGGGAATGATACGGAGAGAGTACAGAGGTAATGAGACTCTCCAGAGAAGGCTCGTGGAATGATCAATGTAGTCTGGAGCTCATGGATATTGCTCCTTTGTTTATGTGTTGGGTATGTAACTTCTCAATGATTCCCTGGAAGAATATGGTTTGTGTTTGTTTTCCTTAAATGTATAAGTGACCAATGACTATGTGATTGTGCTCTTCCAGGAAACAAATATGTCATCCTCACTAGGGGAGTTAGGCGAGAACAAATTATCTCTCAGGTTTATCATAAGAGCTGCAGATCTGAATATATTAGCTGAACTTGTCTCCATCCTCCAACCCTGAAGAGGAATGCTCTGTTCTGGGACATGTTTGAATAATTTTGCACTGAATGATAAACTGCCTTGTGACATCTCTTGTTAGTCAGTCAACAAGCATTTATCAAATTCCTATATCTGGCAGGTGCTATGTTAAATTCTAAAGATACAAAAAAAAGTAAGTGTTGGTCCCTCTTTATAAGGAATTCACATTCTAATGAAGTGAGACAATATGCAAACTGCCATGTACAAATATCAACAGAGAGAAAGTCCTAGCATTAAGGGGTACCAAGATTTTATCTGAGACTTGTCTCGTACGTGTGTGTATTGTGACCTAATTTATAATAACCTTTGCCTACTCCTGTGCAATTTTTCTTGGATAATATGTTACAGGCAACTTGTGACCATCTAATACCTCTTCTTTGTTCCTCAGATGGTCTGCAATTTTAATTCTTTGGATAAAAAATTGTGGTTTTCCATTATTTGCACTCATATAGCACCACTGGAATACTTTTTTTACAGGGTAGAGTTTTGGCTGCGTTTACTCTGTGGAATAAACAAATAACAAACCCTAACGGCAACGGGATTGGGAAGGTAGCCTCAGCCTCAAGAACTTTCACATCATGGATATTTTGGGGGTGGGATGGTTAAATTGAGTAGGAGAAATATCAATGTAGGAAATGCCCAAACACTCAATAAGCCAGCATTAAAGTCCCTATTATATGCAAGACACATAGTGCTATATGCTGTGATTATTAAAAACAAAAATAGGGGAGACAACACATATTACATAGTTTTATATAGAATAATATACAAAATAAATATAAAAATTTATATAGAATAATATACAAAATAAATATATAAAAAATAAAAATACAAAAAAAAATAAATAAGTAGAAGGCACTAGTAGCTGAAAGAGTCAGGAGAAGCATCATGGAGATGATAGTATTTGAGTTTTTAAGGAAACAATAGGTTCCAAGGGGCAGAGGTGAGAAGGGAGAGAATTCCAAGAATGAGATGGAGACAATACAAAGGCATTGAGTCAGGAAATGGAATGCCATGTGAAGAACAACAAATAGCATCTTGGTCACATCTACTTCAACTTCCTCAACTACAAAACAGGCATGATTAAAAATACCACCTAACTCTCAGGATAATTCAGAGGGAAGAATAAGATAATATTTTTAAGTTACATTGCAGATTTCCTTTAATAAGAGGCAGAAATTGGACCCTCAGCTCACTTTATTTTGTACCTACTGCTCTACCCCACTTTCAAATCTAGGAAACAAGATGGCTCTTCCTCACTTGATTGACCTCCCTTCTCTCAACTTCTTTCCTCTGCTGAGAGGGCTGAAGAACCAGAGTACCAAATTCCTCCCAATGGCATCCTCTATAGGGGGCAGAAACTAGTCTCAACTCAATCCATTTTGCAAATGATTTTCCTGTTGGTTTCAACTCCATTGAACAAGATGTTCCCTTTCTCCTTTCCTGCCTCCTTTTGTGTGTTATCTCACTATTCATTAGATTGTAGGGATAATTGTAGCCCCAATATTGAGCACAGTGCCAGACTCATAGTAGGCACTTAATATTTCTAGTTTGCTTATTCTTTTCACTTTCTTATCGCAGTAACTGACAGACAATGGTTTGAACTTCCTTAGGAAGAGTAAAAGTTTATGTTGATATTTGTCCTTTTATCCATTTCCTAATTTTTATCTTCAATAATTGTATCCAAATAGTCAAATTGGAATTGTTTTAATTGTACAGCATTACTTCTCATTTTTATTCTTTCTTCAAATGGAATATTTATTTTGATCTTTGCTCTAATAAAACAATAGATCAAATGTATGTAGATATCTGATTTGGAAATGATTCCCAGATTGGATTAAATTGAATTCTTACATGTTAGAAAATAGTTTCTTTCATTTTTGTGATTTAATTAGGGTTCACTATATTTGACACTTTCCAACCAGCTATTTACCTCTAAATTTAGAGATATATTTTCTAACATCCTCACTTACACCCATCTTTGAATTAAAGTAATTGATTATTTTAATATATTTTTATTTAATTTGGATGGTGCAATCGAATGTTTTTAGGATTTCTTTCTCATCCTCTGAATAGATGTTGATTATGCAAGTTGCAATAATTATCATGATGGTCTTTCTGTAAATGCTCATTATGTACACTGCAAGATGAGATATTTTTCTTTTTTAAAATAATAGATTATTATTTTCAAAATATATACAAAGATAGTTTTCAACATTCACCCATGCAAATCCTTGTATTCCAAATTTTTCATTCTCCTATCTCCCTATCCCCTTCCCTAGACAGCAAGTAATCCAATATATGTCAAATGTGTAATTCTTCTCTATATTATTTCTACTTTTATCATGCTGCATGAAAAAAATAGATCAAAAAGGAGGGGGAAATGAGAAAGAAAATAAAAAGCAAGCAAACAACAACAAAAAAGGGTGAAAATACTATCTTGCGATCCACATTCGGTCCTGATAGTCCTCTTTCTGGATGCTCTCCATCACAAGTCTATTGAAGTTGGCTGAATCAGTGAGATAATTTTTTCATGCAATCAGGATCCTTATTTCCTTCTGACATAAAATGCTTCCAGTTTCCTTATTTGTTTATCCATGATAAATTCATAGGCCACCTTTTCATTTCACTGCAACTTCTTTTTGTCTTCTTTTCTATTTGTAAAGCAAAAAGGAAAAAAAAATCCAAACTCTCATTACTTATAACAAAAGCTTTGAGGAATATGTTGCTGTGAATATAGCAAGTTCAATTATTCAGAGATTGATGAGCTTCTGTGTTTGGATATTTCCCTAATGACTGCAGCCTTTTGGACTTCATTATCATGCCTCTGGGAAACTGAGCATCCTACAAGATCACTTCAGCCCTGGAACTCATACTTCATCAATTCCCCCTACTCCTGGGGTCCCTCTTTTGATTGGAGAGAGCAGAAATAGAGCCAGTACTTGATTTTAAGGAGGTTGTTCCACTAACTAATTCTCTTCATTTCCCACCTGGCTGCACTCCTCAGGAGTTCATCATCATGCCCCTGGTCCATTCCTCTTTCTCCTCTTTCAGCTTCTTTTTGTATATCCTTTTCCCTCATTTGATTGTAAGCATTGTCTATCTTTTTCATCCTTTTTTTATTCACATTGTTAAATCCAGTGTCCAGCATATACTAGGTACTTAAATAAAATGTTTGTTGGCTGACTGATTTAGACTACAGCCTCTTAGATTATGGTATTCATGAATTGTTGCAGAAAAAAAATCACCTTAAAACCTTTGAAGCATTTTTGGTTTAGTAGGATCTGCCAAAACTTGTGCTCTGCTCCAAGAGCCTTGCAATACTCAAGAGTTTCCTCAAGTGTACAATGATGTATCCATAAGCAGGACATGGTGCAGGATAGAGAAAGACAACCCATCATACACAAATTAATCATCTAGAGAAAGGAGGATGCAGGTACAGATTTTGAACTTTTACTTCTCCTAATCTAAAAGATTAGGAGATGAATGGCAAGCAATCTAAATGGAAAAGATCTATTTTGGGAGGTTGTTTTTCATGCTCATACTTTATTTTGTTTGCAGTAGGCAATAATCAGTCTTCATGTTTTATCATTCTATTCTTTCTTTTTTATCTTCCCATAAGGATCACAAAGCATCATTGTTTTAATGCACTCTTCAATCATGGAGCTCTTAAAGGCTATGTTTTGTTTATACTCTGTCTAGATCATTCAATTCAACTTTATTCAACAACAATTAACAATTAAATATCTAATAGAGAGGCAAATTTTTAAAAATGATAATTACTGACTTCAAAGTACCTATTTCCATTCAGGGACAAGGGATGGGAAATATACATATAGATAAAGAGTTTGGATTTGGAGTTAAAGCACTATCATTTGAATTTTGGTTGTGATTTTTACAATCTGAACCTTTCTGGAACTCAGTTTCTTCATCTATAAAATGGGAAGGTTGAAATAGGTGACCTGGAAGGTCTATTCTAATGCTAAATCTATGATCCTTTGAAATATACCGATAATTAGGGACTGATGAAGACCAATATGAGATCCAGAAAAAGTACAACCGGAAAATTCAAGGAGGGAGCAAACAGGAAGTTGAGCATTATTCAGTAATGACTTCACAAGGAGGTGATTAGCTAAAACTTAAAGTTTACAAACTGTTGGAGGCAGAGTCTATTCTCTTTAGAGGTATTTATGTTAAGTAATAAGAGCATTTTGGTGTTCTGAAAGCCATCATCTCATTTTCCATTAATTCCCTTTCTGGACCTGTGTGGCTCTTGTGGTGGATAATTAAATAGATTTACAGTTACAATTCCTACTTTTTACTATTTCACATATTAAATACCTCTGCCTGAAGTCAGAAAGTACATTTTGATGCTCCTGATGCTTCTTCAGATTCAGTTTTGTTTTCAGCATATTAACCTTTTGATTATTTGGGGGAGCTCACTGCTATCCATGCCAATGAGCTAAGAGGGGAGGAAATCAGCAGCTGCTACTAATATGCCTAAGGAAGCCTTACGCCTCTCTCCTACTCTGATAATGCTTATAGCAAGCATATGAAAGCAGTCACCATGACTAGATGACACTATAAGGTGACATTGTGACAAAGACAAGGTACCATAGTGATGGTGAGGGGGAAATGGGAATGGTGATGTGGGAATATGGTGATAGTGATATGGGGAATAGGAAAAGTTAGCACAGTGATGGAGGCACATTGGTAGTCGATAATAATGACAAGATTACAAAGAGAATATAAAATGGTGATGGTGGTAGGGTGACGGTAATTATGTGCCATGAAAATAGTGACATAGCAACAGTGACATAAGGGTATGATTCCATTGATACAGTTACATAATAATGATGACAAAATAATGACAGTGACATCGGGCTTTAGTTTCAGAGGGACATCATGATATGACATGACAATGGTGGAAAGGTGACATGGTGATAGTGATTAGGTGACCAGTCATGCCAATATTTAGGTTTTTGAATTTTAAAATTCAAAAGTAGAATATGAGATCCAACAGGAGTTAAAATCTGGGACAGGGAGTGAAAATTCACAGCTCATAATCTGGGGAATGAGAGTCCAATCACAAGTAAAACCTTGTGCTCAAAATTTTCATGTCAAAATTCAATACTGGAAGCCCAAACATGTTTGTCAAAATTCAGGAGTCAAAGTTCATGATTGGAAGTCAAGATCTGAGAATCAAAATCAAGGAGTAAAAATTCAGGGTTGAGAGACAAAGTTTGGGAGTCAAAGTTCCAGATTGAGAGTTCAAGTCTAAGAGCCAACATTCAAGACATGGAATCAAAATTGAAGCATCAACTTTCAGGTCCAAGAGTCAAAATTCAGGACTTGGAGTCAAAAGTGGGAATCAGTATTTGGGATCAAGATCAAATATTCAAAAGTCAAATATTTCTGGGTAAATCCAACAAATTCAGAGTGGTGGAATGAGAGATTGGAATCATATGGGCACAGTGATATTGATGTGGTTATAGTGACAAAGAGACAAAGTGGTATGATGTGGCACAGTGGCCAGATGACACTGAAAAGCTGACACAGTGACAGTGGCAATGACAGATACAAAATGTCCTAGTGATGGTGACATAGGGAAATGAGGATGGTGATATAGAAATATGATATGGTGACACAGGGAAGCTGACAAGTTGACACAGTAATGGTGATACAATGATAGTTACCCTAGTGTCAATGAAAAGGTTACAGAGTGACTTGGTGATAACAGGGTGATGGAGACCATGTGGCATCATAATAGTGACACAGCAACAATGACGTCAGAGTATGGTGTCATTAACATGAGAACATGGTAATGGTGACCAGGTAACACAGTGACAGGGACATTAAGCTATTGTGATAGTGTCACAATAACATGTAACATGGTAAAAATGACAAGTAAATGGAGATAATGACAACATGGCAGGGGAACATGAAGGTGACAAAGGGATGCAATGACATAATTACACTAATGTGGTGGCATTGACCATAGTGACAATGAAAAACTGACATAGTGACAGTGTTAAAGTGACATAAGGACAATATATCACAAAAATATGGTAATGGTGAGAAGGTGGCACTGACCATGGTGACAGTGACAATATGATAGCATGACAAAGGAAACACAAGGACATTGTCACCAAAATATGGTAATGGTGATAAAGAGGCATAGACATATGATGATATGGTGACAGTGACATGTTCACAGTGACCACAATGATAATGACAAAGTAACAAGATGACATGAGCACAATGTCCCCAAAACATGGTAATTCAGAAGATGGCACTGACCATAGTGACAACGAGAGTGACAGGGACAGGATAATATGGTGATAACATAGAGACAGGAACCATAGTGACAATGATGAAATGACATTGTGACAGTAATCAAGTGGCATGGGAATAGTGTCAGCAGGACATGATGATGGTGGCAAAGTAGAACTGACCATGGTGACAGTGACAAAGTGACAGAAAATCACCATGAGAAGACAACAGTGACAGAGTGGCAGAGACATAATGACATACTGATGATGACATGGCAGTGATCATTGTGTCAATGACAAAGTAACATAAACAGTGGCAAAGTGACATAAGGACACAGGAACTCTGTCAAAAATACATATAATATTATTGATCAGAGAAATGCAAATGAAGACAACTCTTGAGATACCACTATGCGCCTCTCAGATTGGTAATGACAGGAATAAATAATGATGAATGTTGGCGGGGATGTGGGAAAACTGGGACGCTAATACATTGTTGGTGGAACTGTGAACACATCCAACCATTCTGAAGAGCAATTTGGAGCTATGCTCAAAAAATTATCAAACAGTGCATACCCTTTGACCCAGCAATGTTTCTATTGGGCCTATATTCCAAAGAGATCTTAGAGGAGGGAAAGGGACCCACCTGTGCAAGAATGTTTGTGGCAGCCCCCTTTGCAGTGGCTAGAAACTGGAAACTGAGTGGATGCCCATCAATTGGAGAGTGGCTGAATAGATTATGGTATATGAATGTTATGGAATATTATTGTTCTGTAAGAAACAACCAGCAGGACGATTTCAGAGAGGCCTGGAGGGACTTGCATGAACTGATGCTGAGAGAAATCAGCAGAACCAGGAGATCATTATATACGGCAACAACATTACTATATGATGATCTATTCTGATGGTCATGGCTCTCTTCAACAATGAATTGTTTCAAACCAGTTCCTATTGTTCAGCGATGAAGATAGTCATATACATCCAGAAAGAGGCCCGAGGGAACTGAGTGTGGACCACAACATAACATTTTCACTCTTTTTGTTGTTGTTTGCTTGCATTTTATTGTTTTTTTAACTCATTTTCTTTCCTTTTTGATCTGATTTTTGTGTGCAGCAAGAGAATTATATAAATATGTTCACACATATTGGATTTAATATATATTATAACATGTATAACATATACTGGATTACTTACTATCTGGGGGAGGGGGGTGGCAGGGACTCTCCTGAACTTTCCCCCAAACCCCTTCAAATACCTTTAAATAATGATTCCAAACAAATTTTAGAGCATCAGAATGCATAAAGAGTTGGAGTGAAACAATTGCAGATTAGGTCTATTGCCCTGGAGTGAGAGTGGAGCACAGCCCAGCACAGTTTACCCCAGCAAAGGCCTGGTCTTACCAAAGCAGGAGCAGACCTTGGAAGCCACTACACTGGCAACAGCAGTAGCAAGCTTCCATAGCTCTCAGCCCACAGAAGGAAGGAGGTCAAACAACTGGTTAAAAAGTGAGTGTAGGGGTCCCTTTGTTAGCATTGAGGCAGGACTCTTGCTTTGCCTATGTTTGCATCCAGGTCACAGTCCTGAGTGGCAGGCCCAGAGCAAGAGGGACCACTAACACACCAGAGCTTGCAGCTACAGTGGATAAGGGAACCTCACAGTTCTAGGGTAGAAAAGAGCACTTGTGTTCATTCACAGATCATAACACAGGCCAAGAGAGGAATAAATACACTTCTCTTTAAATCATATTATCTTGGAAAAAATGAAAACTTGCAGGTCCCTAGAAGTATCTTTAAAAACCCCTGAAGAACTGAATAAAACCCCTGAAGTTTGTGACAGTTCACCTTCCACCCTGGAAGCAGAGCCCTTTAGTAAAGAGTTAAAAGTCAAGTAATAGTCAAAAATAGGCAATGAGCAAACAACAGAAAAAGATTCTGACTCTTAAAAATTGCCATGGTAACAAGATCAAAACACATTCAGAAGAAACAAAGTCAAAACTACATCCAAAGCCTCCAAGAAAAATATGAATTGGTCTCAGGTCATGGAAAGGATTTTGAAAAGTAAAAGATATTGAAGAAAAATTAGGAAGGGAAATTAGAGTGATGCAAGAAAATCATGAAAAACAAGTCATCTTGGTAAGGGAGATGTAAAAAATACTAAAGAAACTAACAGTTTAAAACAAACTGACTAGGGCAAATGGTAAAGGATGTACAAAATGCCTTAAAAAGAAATGATGAGCTCAATGATCTTGGAAAAACAGAAAAACCTACATGAACTGATGCATAGTGAAGGGAATGGAACCAGGGAAATACTGTACACAGAAACAGCAATATTGTTTGATGAAGAATTATGAACCACGTTCTCAGCAATACAATGATCCAAGATGAATCATACAATCCAGCTCCAGACAAGGAACTGATATTGATTGAAAACAGACTGAAGCATGACATTTTAAACTTATTTTTCATTTTTTTCTTCTTTGGGGGGCTTCTTGTACAAAATAACTAATATGAAAATATTTTATATAATTGTACATGTTTAACCTATATCTGATTGCTTACAGTCTCAGGGAGTAGAGAGGGCAGGGAGAAAGACAAGATTAGAATTTGGTGCTCAAAACTTTAAATAAAAAATGGTTTTAAAAAATTGGAAAAAATTCAGTACTAAGAATCAAACTTCAAAGAGCCACAATTTTTCTTATTTTGGCAGACAAATTTAGAATGGTGTGTCAAAACTCTGGAGTCAAAATTATTGAAAAAATTATTTAAGCATCAAAATCCTGTATAGAAAGTAAAAATTAAATGACATTCTATAATCAAAATTCTGAATAGGGAGGAAATTACTGGGACCACAATGCTGTTAGTCAAAATTCAGGACTGTTAGAATGAAGGAGAAGGAAAGATCTGGCTACAGAATTACAATGACTCAGTAATGTGGTGATAATGATGAAGAAACAAAATAATGAGGTGATCGCTGCATCATGAACAGACTCCATGTAGGTGACATTATAACAGTAACAAGGTGACATGGTGACAGAGACAGAGGTATCACCATGGTGATGATAACATGGAAGATGGTGATATGGGAATATGGTGATGGTGACAAATGGGCACGATGATGGTGAGTCAATGGTAGGTATCCAGTCTAATGACAAGGGTACACAGTGATAAGGTGATGGGACATGATAACAGAAACTATGGGACATGATTATAGTGACACAGCAACATTGACTTCAGGGTATGGTGTCATTGAAACAGAGACATAGCAATGGTGATAAGATGACACAGTGACAGTGACATAGGACCATGATGACAGTGGTTAGTTTCTCTCCCCAAATAGAAACAGATTTGAACTCAGGAAGATGATATCAGGCTCAACATTCTATCCACCTGCCCTGTCCATTAACTGAATAGGAAGGAGAAAGAACAACAGGGCAGAAAAGTACAGCTCTGGGAACTCTTAATACTGGGATGAAGTTGCATTTACACATGATGACTGCACTTGGTATTTTGTGTCCTACAGAAAGATGTTGTGTCTGGGGCTGGACTATGAGCTTGCTGAGGTTTTAGGGATTTAAAGAGGGATAAGAAGTGATGACTGTTTCATAAAATTAGTGCATCATTAACCATACCTTTTGAGCCTTTTATATTCTCTTGGTTGAACTTATGTCAGTGATCTTGTAATAGTCAGTAGTTGTGATTTAGTAATCAGTGATTGTGGATACCCTAAACTGTTCAGAATATACTGTTTCCCCTCAACTCTGTAAAGATTAAAAGATCCATTCCCCCTAATCTCTCCCAATCATTTTAACCCTGGATAATTAATCACTCTTGTTATATTTTTATTTGATTTGTCCATTTTCCTCTTAGCCTTTCTATTCTAACACATTCAAATTTATCAGTTAAGTAAGTCCCCCGCTTGTCTTTCTGGGGTTTTTTATTCTATTCCTTTATCAATCAATATTCTAATTTTGTTTTTATCAATGCAGAAAGCTAGTGAGCACTATTGATTACAAACACTATTGTAATTAGGATTGTATGACTTGTCACCATGAGCAACAATTTTATGTTTTTGTCCATGTCATAGGTTGCATAACTGTATCACCTGCTTGTTACCTTTCTGTCAAGAGGACTCTCTAAAGCTTAGCTAGACTGGACATATAGACTCTTACAAATAAGGCTTCCCATCTAGGTAGACTCCTGGTGTGTTAGTACTTGAAGGGAGCTGAGAGATCATTTATTCCTTCATTTTACAAAAAGAATCTTAAATCCAAAGAAGTTCAGTGACATTTAATTTTGTGCAACTTGCAAATGGAAAAGCTTTATCCTGAACTCAGGCTTCCTTAACTCTACAACCAGCCCCCTGACCACTTGACTGGTATAACCTGTGAAAATCCAGAATTGACATCAAAGGTCACTGGAGGAGAATTTCATCTCTCTGAAGGTGAGCTAAGGTTATATTCCCAGATCAATCCCCCTTTGAACTTTCTTCTTGCAGAGATCTCACAAAACAATTCTCATTCACAATTGCACAACTCCCACACTCAGAAACTAGTCCTTCCAGGTAAAATTTATGCCTACTATCAGCCCACCTGCAACTTCTGGACTTTTTTGATGACATGGGGAAAGGGAAAGGAATGAGCATTTATGTAACAGGCAATGTACTAAGATTTTGTTTTTATTTTTGCAAAAACTTTTTTTAAATTACCTCCTAAAATCCTCACGTTAACTCGATGAAGTAGTTACTCTTATCACTCCTATTTTAATACAACTGAGGAAACTTAGGAAAATTGAAATTTAATTTCTTACTCAGGATCACACACCTAGTATCTGAGGCTAGATTTGAACTCAAATCTTCCTGATTTCAGACCTAACACTGACTCTCTAGCTGCTCTCACGACTTCAAAGAATCTAAGTTCACCAATTTCTTGGATTTCATTGATAAAGGATTTTTATTCTGCCTGCTTATTGTAAGTTAATACCCAAATAATTACTAAATACACATCTTTTCTGGGTATTTCACCAGAGGCATCATCAGCCAGTAATTCATGAATGGCTTTCCCTGTATGTCCAGCTTATCAGTGCCCTTCCTAATATGTAGATCACACAGTAATTCCAATTGTCATCTTCTCCTTTATACACTAGTAACCCCATTTTCATGGGGATGACTGACGATTATGTAGGAAGGCACTAAGACTAATAGCATTTCCATCAATATTAGAAACCAATATCTATGATTTATGGTGAGGGTTCACAGAGTGCCAGTCTTATCCAACTTAATGAATTTCATCAGAACCAGAAGAAAGTTGTGGTGGTTCCTGGGCATTCTGATAATCGACATATATACTCACTCATAGTAATAACCTTAAACTCTATAGTTTGAGTTGTAGACTACAGTTTTCAAAATCAAGTGTCAAAGTGCCCTCTAGTGGTATAATAGGGCAGTGTAATTATCAAGGTACCTTTGCAAAGAGTAGTTGTCAGAAAAGATATAAGGTAACATTGATGAGGCTTTGTGAACCCTATTTTCAGCTTACCTACCAGCTTGCCTACAGGACTGTTTCAGAGTTGCTGCAGCCTTGCCTTTCTGGGTTTTGGTAAAATTTTGCTCTTAAAGAATCTTCCTGAATACTAAAAAATATAGATCAAAATATTTGAGCCTTGTTCAGTAAAATGAAGTGTACTGCCTCCATTATGTGCTAAGTCTGGCAGCTATTTCCTTTCTGAGGGCTTAAGAGAAATCATACTTTTGGATCTGCTACTCAACTAGGAAAGATTCACACCACTGGGAATGGCTAAAGACATCCTTAAGGCAGGTATGCAGCAGAGCAGCTCTAGAGTCAGAAAGACTCATCTTTCTGAGTTCAAATCCAACCTCCCTGAATTCACGAGCTGTGATACCCTGGGCTGGTCACTTAACTCTATTTGTCTCAGTTTCCTCGTCTGTAAAAATGAGCTAGAGAAAGAAATGCTAAACCCACTCCATTATCTTTGCCAAGAAAACCCCAAAAGATGTCAGATGCAACTGAAAAAAAAAAACCAGAACAAAAAAAAAAAAGGCATTTATATTGTTTGGTAATATATTAGTCTGGACAGATTGTTTGTTCTCCCCAAATTTGTTCTTTCCTTTGGTGATCAGCAGCCAACTGTCCTCAATGACCAAGTAATGCTTTGCAAAAAATCCTTTTAGGAAATAAGAGTTTTTTTGTTGGTTTTTTTTTTTTTTTTTTTCAGAATTGGGGATTTTCTGATCAAAGTAACCATATTGTATCAGTAGCAACCAGAATCAGGAAGCCAGCACACAACATCTGCATGTGTTAGAACATAGTCCTTCCACATGGAACTCAGTGTTAATCAGGGTCAGTGCAGCACAATAAATGGAGCAACATCTGGAGTCAGAAGACCTGGGTTCTAGCTAACTAGCTCTGTGAATTTAATCATGACATCCCGCAGTTTCCTCACTTGTCAAATGAAAGGAGTAGACTAGAAAGTACCTTTCAACTTGAATATTTATGCATAATACAATGGAAAGAGCATAAGTTTGGGCTGCCCTATGACCTGAGCTCAAATCCAGACTCTATCACTTACTTCCTACATAACCCTGGGCAAATCAAAAACTTGGGTTCCCTAGCCTTCGGTTTCCTCAGCTGGAAAAAAACAAAAAGGGAGGATGGATGAGCTAGTTGGATAGAAGTAAGGTTCTTAGCTGACTTCTAACAACCTGATAGCTGTTTCTATAAAAGCTGTTAAAGAAGGTCAGAAGTGCTGGTTGTACAGATGTCCTTCATTTGTTTTATGATACAACTGGGTTCTTGAATCAAGTTTTAGAAAAATTAAAATCACATTTTTTTTTTCTGCCATATTTTTGGCTGTACTCTTCCACAGCTCTGTAGATGTCATGGAACCAATGGATAAGAAGGGAGGGACTTTCCTTCCTCTGTATATGTGTCTTCTTGGCTTACCATCTCTGAGAAATGCTTGTTTCTGTGCCATGATATTTGTCCTCAGTTCTTGTTGTTGTTTGTCCTTTGTTTTGGAAGAGGACCATGGTGTCAGGGTGGTGATACATGACATGCAAGACCTCTGAATTGGAAAGGACCTTGGGACGTTATATCTTACAATCTCTACCTAAAGCACAAACCTTCTCAGGAATATTCCTAATAAACTGTCATCCAACTTCTGCTTGAATACTTTCTATGATGGGCAACTCACTAATGCAGCATCTCCTTTTATTTATGGACAACTTTAATTTAATTCAGATCTTTCATCCAGAACTGTGGTTTGGTGTAGAGGAGACTCTCTCTGCCAGAGCAGATCAACAGCTTTCCTACCACTGGAGTCTTAGAGTCATATGAGGCCCTGATGCAGTTAGTGACTTACTTCAGAGTCATGGTCAGTATATGTTAGAATCAGGAGTTAAACCCAGGTCTACTTGATTCTGAGATTGCCCCTCTACTCCTCTGTCATACTACCTATCACCATTTTGACTTGGACAGTCTTCATAAGTTCTACAGTTGAATTCCTTACTTACTCACCCTTGGAGAGTAGAGCTCAAATTTAAAAGAAAGGGAAAATACTCCCCCTCCAAATTAGCAAAACAAACAAACAAACAAAAAAAAAAAACCAGGAAAAAAAAGAATATGACCACAGAATATTTTTATGGTGATAGGTAAGACCAAGAACCAAATTCAGAGGAGGATAACAAAACATCTATGGGCAAAACCCTAAGCCCAGAAAGAACTCATGGAAGAAGTCAAAAAGGAGTTTTAAAATCATATAAGAGAAGAGAAATGAGAATGATGCAAGAAAATTGTGAAAAAATAGTCAATAGCTTGGAAAACTGTTTTAAAAGAATTGGCTAAATGAGTAAAATTATCCAAATGGAAAAGAAAGTACAAAAGCTATTTGAAGAAAACATGATCCTAAAAGTTAGATAGTAGAAGTAAATAACTCTATTAGACATCAAGAATCAATCAAACAGGGCTAACTAAATGATGCAATGGATAGAGTATCAGCCTTGGAATCAGACCTGCGTTCAAATGTGGCCTCAGACACTTAACACTTAACTAGCTATGTGACCCTAGAATTAAGCTCAATTTCTTTATAGGGAAAAAAAAAAATCAATCGAACAAATTCAAAAGAAAAAGTGGAAGAAAATGTAAAATACTTGATGGAAAAAACAAACAACTGATCTGGAAATTAGATCTAGGAGAAACAATAACAGAATCATTGGACTACCTGAAAGCCATAATCAAAAGGGGGACTTGGGCAGTATCTTTTGAGAAATTATCAAGGAAAAATGTCCTAATATCCTGAATGCAAAAGGCAAAATAGTCATTAAAAGAATCCATCAATCACCTCAAGAAAGAGATCCTAATAGAAAAAACTCCAGCAAATTTCATAGCCAAATTTTAGAATTATCAGGTCAAGGAAAAAATACTACATGTGACCTCTTTTTCCTTAGAAATTGAGATAGGTGCATAAAATGCAGTAATTTCTTTGCAAACATTTATCAAGGAGCAAAAGGCAGCAGAAGATAATGGAAAGCTGACCTTTGTGTGGGAAAGACAAGCATTCCTCTGACACTCATAGATTAGATAACCATATGCAATTCTTAGTGCCCCAGGCAATACATAAGTTTACAAGTTGCTGAGTAGTCACTTATCTAAATTGGTAGAGGGATTTTCTCAAAGAGAGTTATTTAGAGCAATGAAAATACTAATTCTGGACCAAAAATAAATGAAAAACTGAGTCATAATAAGAAATGGCCAATTGTCCCATGAAATGATATTTCTTTTTGTTTTTGTTTTTGCTGAGGCAATTGGGGTTAAGTGACTTGCCTCAGGTCACACAGCTAGGAAATGTTAAGTGTCTGACAACAGATTTGAACTCAGGTCCTCCTGACTTCTGGGCTGGTATTCTAACCACTATGCCGTCTAGTTGCCCCTGAAATTATATTTCTTGATTCCTTCTTTTTACTCTTCTGAGGAGAACCTTTAAATCAATTTTCCATTTAACTGCAACTTCTTGTTTCTGGCTTAATTTATAATAAAAAGATCAAGATTCAAATGACTTGGGCCCTCCCATAGTAGGTCCATCTGTTTGGTTTTCCCTAGACAAGGATCTTAAGTTTAAAATACCAATCGACAACTTAAAAACAGTGTGGTTCTGTTTTTCATCCAGAGCTATTCAATGAAGAGATAAAATGAGCTTTACCAAAGACAAAGGACCGTTCTGTAAGTGACGTCTTAAGGGCAAATAATTTGTCTCCAAGTGACCAGACTGCTGGTGATGGACCTCTATCCAAGGCTCAGGATGAGGAGATAATCTGCTTCTGGGATCATGCTTAAGGCCTTTCTCATATTTTGGAGTCTTCTAGAGTTTATTTATCCTTTGTTGATATAATGTTCAGTAAACCAGAGTCACCTCCATAACACAGTTGAGTAGGACTTTAGTGGATGAATACCTTAGCTGAAAGAATGTAAGTGCCTAAATATTGAATGGAACGCCACCTAAAAATGTACCACATTACTTCTAGCCCTAGCAAACAGCCAAATTATAGTAGCAAGATGTAGTCATACTTGAAGAAGGACTGGATTCAAATCTCATTGTTGCTTCTTATTACCTGAGGATTCTATCTTAATATTAGAATAGCTTCTTTTGCTGAATACTATAAAGTATGGATGACTGCTTCAAAAACAAGGGTTCTAAATTATTCATGTGTGTCATAGCTCACTTGGTAGTCTGATGAAATCTACATACCCTTTCTCAGAATAATGATTTTAAATGAATATCCCTACTCAGAATGTTTTTAAATTAATAAAATAAAATATATAAAATTATGAAAGAAATCAATTATATTGAAATGCCATTATCAATTGTGGAAATATATATAGAAGAATTGCACATATTTAACATATATTAAATTACTTGTTGTCTGGGGTGGGGGTGGAGGGAAGGGAGAGAGAAAAAAAATTGTAACACAAGATTTTGCAAGGGTGAATGTTGAAAACTATGCATGTGTTTTGAAAATAAAAAGCTTTATAAAATATGATTATCAAAGTATTTTTATTAATATACTAAAAGAACAAGTTCATACTCCCCAAGCTAAGGACCCTCTTTCTTAAAAGGTGACCCTCTAACTCAGGACCTTTCCTGGAAAAAATGGAAGGAGTAGAATCATTGGCTCCTACTGCATAGCCAATATGGATAGGAAGGGTCAAGAGTGTCATTTGCCTGGCATTCTTGTTGGGACTATAGTTGCCACGATCATAAGTTAGCCTTTATATATCACCTTAAGGGTTGCAAAGTACTTTACTTATATTGATTTATCCAATCCTCTTCCAAAAACCTATTATTATTATCTATTATTAATGTTATAACCTATTATATAGATTATAATAATAGGTTGTAGTCTATTATTATAACAGCATAAATCTATACTGTTATCTTTATATTTACAGGCGAGGAAATTGAAGCACGGTACGTTAAGTGACTTGTCCAGGATCATACAACTAAAATTTCTTAGACAGCATTTCAACTCTAGTCTTCCTAACTACAAATTCTGTGTTCTATTCACTGTACCATCTACCTAGTATAACTACCCAATTCCTAGAAAGCCATGCAGTATATTAGGAGAAGGAAAATATGTTTCTTTGGTTGCATAATTACAAATATTAGGTTGCCTTACACTTCTCCAATCACCCTTTTTCAATGAATTTAACTGATGCTGCTAACTTGAAGTTTGTGACTGATTGTGCTATCAAAAAAACAATCCGCTTCCCTATAACAATAATAGCTGCCATATGAATAGTCCTCAATCTTTGAAGCAAGTAGTGTAACTATTATTATCCCCATTTTACAGATGATTACATTGAAGGTCATGGGGATTGTCCCATGGTCACAGGTCTAGGAAGAGTTGGGAGGTAGAAACTTAAGTGTCTTAACTTAAATGCATCTCTACTTTCCCTCATCCTCTCCTTCAGGAGCCCTGGGGCCCTGGGGTTTTGTTTTGTGAAAGTTTTTTGTTATCTATCTAACCCAGACCCATTGTGCTGTCCTCTGTCCATTTTCATTCCATGTTATCACACATTTTCTTCTCCCTCCACTCCTTTCTACCTCTAGCTTTGGGAACAATAATCAAATTAACCGCATCATTCTCCAAATTAATCCCCATCATGACTATCAATTATTACTCATTTTGTTTCTACTACATAATGTCTAGTCCATACCTCAGCAGCCTTCCAACTTCCTAGCCCGTCTAAGTACCTCTCTGGAGTGCTGATGTAGTTAAATCCTTCTCTCCTTAGGGAAGGGGGTGGGGAGGAAGCCATCATTGATGGAGTAAGAGCAGCAATTATAGACTCCTCTATGTGGAAGCCTTGAAATATCATGACTTCTGTCACTCTACAGCTATAATCTTCACTGATTTCAAAATATATTCTAAGTGACTATGTATCCTACAGAAGTAGGTTCCTGGATAGATTTCAGGTGGTTTGTGTACTTGGCTGGAGAAACAAGTATGCATATATATTTTTATTAATTATTTTTGCTTTATATTTTTGTATCTTGTTTTATGCTTTTGTATTTTATTTTATGCTTTTAAAAACATTATTCTGTTCTCATGAGGGGTAACTTGGCATCCTTTCTACCTCTAAAGCAACTTGCCATGGATCCTTTTTCAGAATGTTTTTAAATTCATAAAGTAAAAGGCATATAATTTCAAAAGAAGCTAAGGATTAGTGAGAATAGAAATAATTTTTTTCCCAGCCAAGTTCATAAGCTTTCTGTAATCTATCCACAGAACCCTATCTGTGGATCTCAGGTTAAGAATTCCTGTATTATGATTTTATGAAACAGGCACTATAGGGGCACCCAACTAAAACCTTAAAATTCTTTCCCATCTTTCTGCTCCCGTTTGCCCCCTTGTGGTTCCTTCTTCAGAAAGTTCAACGCAGTGCTTTTTCATCTCTGCTCCTAGAAAAACTTATTTCCAGGAAAGGATTTCACATTAGGCATTTACAAATTAGTGTGAATTTGAGTTGAATGCTACCTCTCTGTGTTTACATTTTAAATTTTATTTTTAAGGGATGTCAGAGTGTTCAGAAAACAGAAAACTCATAGATCTATCTGAAATCACAATTTGTAGGTTGCCATCTATGTGACTGGTAGGTAGGCCTAGGAACAAAACATGTAGGGAGGAAAAAAAAAAAAAAAAAAACCTGTAGGTTTTCCATAAGTCCATCTATGCTAGTGACTATTGTCCAGAGTCTTATTTCAGATTTACTTGAAGGTTGCTGCTTGGATTGATTTCCCATCCAGTGAAGATGAACTATTCAAATTCTGTCATGGCAAGATATTAGAACATGGGCTTGCTGTACCTTGCAAGAAAATTGGAAAAGGTATATAGTGTTTGGGGTGACTGGTAGATAGGACTGATCCTGGAGCTAGAAACAAAGTATATGGGGAGAGAAAAAAAACTGCAGACTTTCCATAAATCCATCTATACTAGTCACTATTGTCCAGAGGCTCATCTCAGATTCGAAGGTTGCTTGGACTAATTCCCCAATTCAGAGAGGATGAGCTATTCAAATTCTGTCATGGTAAGATATCAGAAAGTTGATCTTGCTGTACTAGCAGCCTTGAAAGAAAACTGAAAAAATGTGCAAATGGATCTGAGTGTGTATATGGAGTGGCGGGGGGAGGGGGGACAAAGGGGGAGGCAACAAATAAATATGTGCCTTACTTGAAACTGACAAGACCAGATAATACAATAAGACACAAAAGAAAGATTCTACATTGATGGTCCCTTCTTTGTACAGATGAGCTTAAATCAACTCCATCAGCCCCTAGGAGCCAGGAACACTCATGGCTAATTTCAGTTATTAGGAGAAAGCTTTCTCTCAGGCATATATCCAATTCCCTTGAATCATTTTAATAGGTGGATTTTTAAAAAATCAGAACAATAGTCATTACACAAGGGACAGATAATTTGGGAAGGAGAACAAATGAAAATAAAGATGCCAAATGAAAAGACTGGGTCAGAGGTAAATGAGCCAAATGAAAAAAACAGGTGGGCAGGTACTTTTATTATTTTTATCCTATTTGAACCCTCTGATTAAGCTTAGCTGGGTAGCCTTGTTTCAAGGCAGCAATGTGTAGGTACCACAATGGATACATTCAGCATGCCCAGGCCCAGGCTGTTGTTCAGCTAAGATACGTTTTAGTTTTGATAAGTACTCTCCCCACCCCATTTCCATTATGTTTAGCAATTTCAGCAATTACAATGAGTCAGGGTCAAGGGAGGAATGGAAGGAAGAAAAAAAGAACCGCTGGTTTGGGATGCTTAATGAAGCTAATTATCCAAGTTCCCACAGGCAGGAGCAGAAGGGCCAGGAGACCAGAGTGTACCAGAAGAGAAAGAGCTTCTACTTAGGGAGCCTGGGGATGGAGATTGTTTGGTTTCCCACAGTTTGCTGCTTTCAGAGAAAGTGCCACTCTTATTCCAAAGCAGGATGGGACACAACAGTGGGATTTGCAGTACTTTCTCTCTCCCCTCTTCCTTTCCCGCCCCCACCTTTTTGTAGTTGCCATAATCCCAAAGCTCGGAAAAAGTAAATTGGTTCTGAACTTTACAATGACCATAAGAAAGGACTAATGTTACACAAATGTGAGAAAATGTGGCAAAGGAAAGAAATTTTAAACCATACTTGATTTCAGTTGCCAGATATTTGAGTGTTTTATATAATAAAGATGTACAAACACACAAGGAATAATGGGAAGTAGAGGTGAAAGTTAATGGGGACAATGACCAAAGACAGGAATAGTCGCATTGACTTTTAGGCCTTGTTTTATTTTATTTTTTAGTGGCTGAGCTAATAGAGCAGAGACACTTCTTGATGCTCCAGAGATCCTGACCATCATGGGGCTTAAGATTTGGCAACTTTCATCTCATGGAAAAGGATTACAGGTGTTACAAAAGATTGTTTTTCTTGTTGTCTAGAAATTTGATTTCATGAGTGTCAAAAACTCTCTACTTTTGAAACCCCCTTCACAGGTGCAGATGAGTAGTTCTCTGACAATTGTAGTGTTATTAAATTGTCTAGCATTACTTAGAGTTTACGTCTCTTGCCAATAGGAATCTCAGAACCTAGGACATAAACCCAGGGCTCCCTAAATTAGAGGTTGAATTTATCCACTCCATCTCTTTGTATAATGATATATCATCATCATCATCATCATCATCATCATCAATGAATCAACAAGTATTTTTTAATCCCCTACTTTGGGGACACAAAGCAAAGAATAAAACAACTTCTACTCTCAATTTTAATAGGGAAAAAAGAAGAGGAAAGTAGGAAGTAAATATTTATATAATGCCTATCATGTGCCAGTCTTTGTGCTAAGTGCTTCACAAATATGATCTCATTTTATCCTTAAAGCAACCTTAGGCTTATATCCCAAAGAGATCTTAAAGGAAGGAAAGGGACCCATATGTGCAAGAACGTTTGTGGCAGCCCTTTTTGTAGTGGCTAGAAACTGGAAACTGAATGGATGCCCATCAATTGGAGAGTGGCTAAATAAATTATGGTATATGAATGTCATGGAATATTATTGTTCTGTGAGAAATGACCAACAGGATGATTTCAGAGAGGCCTGGAGAGACATGAACTGATGCTGAGTGAAATGAGCAGAACCAGGAGATCATTATACACAGCAACAACAATACTATATGAGGATCAATTCTGATGGACATGGCTCTCTTCAACAATGAAATGCTTCAAACCAGTTCCAATTGTTCAGTGAAGAGAGCCATATACACCCAGAGGGAGGGATATGAAATGTGGACCACAACATAACATTTTCATGCTCTCTATTGATGTTTGCTTGCATTGTGTTTCCTTTTTCTGATTTTTTTTCTTGTAGATATGATTTTTCTTGCACAACAATGATAAGGGTGGAAATATATATACAAATATTCAATTTGTCAAGTATTTTAACATAATTAACATGTAGTGGATATCCTGCCATCTAGGGGAGGGGTGGGGAGTAGGGGGGAAAAATTTGTAACAGAAAGCTTTGTAAGGGTCAGTGTTGAAGAATTACCCATACATATGTTTTGCAAATAAAAAGTTTTAATAAAAATAAAATAGAAAAAAAAGCAACCCTAGGAGATGTCACAATTACCTCTTTTTTTATATCCCTATTATTTATCTCTCTATATGATGCAACTGAGGGAGACATTAAGTGACTTGCACAGGTTCACATAGCTATTACATTGTCTATAATTAGATTTGAACTCAGGTCTTCCTTAGTGTTCTATTCACTGGGCTGCCCAGTTGCTAGTTGTCCCAGTTGACAAGAATATATATACAAAATGAATAAATATATAAACTATTTAAATACAAGGTAATTTATAAGGGATGGTGGTTAGGATCTGCTCATTAGAGGATTTTAGTACCAGCACAAATCCTGATCATGGGTGAGGAGTGAAGGGACAGAATTCATGAAGGTGGTCAAATGAGAGTCCATATATTCAAAATTTTCTCAGTTTTATAAACCCTAATACACTTACATAACTATAGCACACTGCACGTGTGCTAACTATAGGATATTGTGCATGTGGGACCACATAAACAACTTGTTATTGTGTGCAGATGTTTCCTTGCCACTTTACTATGACTCTGCTTTAATTACAACACAGGCTGTCATGCTCCCTGACTTCTCAGGAAGGCCGAGATACTCCTAGCAGGGATAGGGAGCCAAACCAGACATGTTAGCAGAATTCCACTGGACTAAAGGGTCTTATATTTCACCCAGGGTTCCCCACTATCTGTGACCCTCCGCAGATGGCAATATCAACTAGAAGATGTAGAAAGACTCCATGAAGAAGTAGTGCTGGAGCTATAATATTTTACACTTACCAAAAAGATCCTAATATATGTTATAGGCTTGACTCAAATTGCATAAAGTGTTACCCACACATTGTCCTTCTCACTAAGGAAATATTTGCTTCTTTTTCCATGTCACATTTCTGTCTTAAATTGTTCTGCCATCCCCCTGGGCCCTGTTAAAGATTCCAAAGATTTATCGTAGAAGTGACTATCAAATTAATTCTTCATGTTTAAAATTTGTTTGAGTTCTTTGGAGAAAAGTGCTCTATGAATCAATAAATATGGAATGAGATTGCCATCATCATAAATTAATCTTTAATGGGAGTAGGAAACCATATGGAAAAAGGGAATGGAAAACATTAAATTATGTCCTTACTCTATTGCTAGGATTGATCAGGCCTAGAGGAAATAGAAATTTTTCTCATGTAAAGAGAGATCCCAGAGACCTTAAGGAGAAAAACCCATACCAAACACCAAGAAAAGCCAGATTAGTCATTCCCTCACTAGTGTGATGTAGCATACCCAGCAGCCATACACCAATAAAATCAACTCGGCAGACAGATCAAACCAAGTTAAAGGTAACCAATAGGCCTCAAACCCATAAGAGAGTTAGGAGGATGGTCTACCCTAAGTATGTGAATAATCCCCCCTCAATCCCTTGAAATAAGTGGATAAGAATAACTTATTGTGCTTAAAACTTGTTCAGACATTAAAGATGCCAAGGCCATGCACTGCATCCTGAGCCATCTTGATTTTTGTCTTGCTACTGGATTAGAATAATTCTGAAAGAGAATGAGGTTGATGACTTTATGCAACTCTGCCTCACAAATCCAATTCATACACAAGTTAAGACATCAACAATAGTCTGTTATAGAGGACATTTAATCTTTTCCCTGGCAAATGAGCAAAGTTAATGATATGTTTTCAATATACTGAACCCTGAAGCATTGTTTTTACATACTATAGGAATGATTATTCAAACTTATTTTGGAGAAAGAAGGTCACTCACTGAAGGAGTGTATATGTAATATGACAACTCTTTCTTCATCACTAGAGACTGCTATGAATTTCCCATCATGGAGTTGGCCCTTGAATTAAATCTTTGAGGTAAGTTTGAACAGCAATTCAATTTTTTATTTATTAGTAAGTTTTGATTCTGCATCATTTGTGAAATTCATTTTCAAAAATTGACTCTCAATTTCTATTTATCCTTTGATTTTTAAAGAAAGTATACTTAAATCAAACAGTAACCAAGAACCATAAATTCAGAGCTTAGAAGACATTTAGTTCAATCTTTTCATTTTTATAGATGAGGAAATTGAGACACAGAGAAGTTAACTGCTCTGCTCAAGGTCATAGGGATAAATAGCAGAATGAGAATTCAAACCCAGGTTCTCTGGCCTCAAGTCTGCAGTACTCTGCCTACAATCCACGAATCTGTCATTCATTTCAGATCCTCTTTAATTAATAACATTCCCCCCATTCACTGCCTCGCCCAGAACTTCCTGCTGTCTAAACTGAATGAGACCAGGTGAAGTTTTCTCAAAAAGTCTATGAGATGAAATAGGTCAGACCTTAGGCCTATGTCACATGATCCCTATTCCCAGAGGTCTGCCCAGGTTGCAGGAAGTCACATGATCTCAAGGCCTAGGGCAAGAAAGGTCAGAACCTAGGTGACCCACAGGGAGCAGACAACATTGGTGACCATTGGTCAGTAATGGTTACTTCCTTTTTAGTCCATCCAATGAAAAGACTTGGGTCTTTGCTATTTAATCAGCTTTACTGCTTCCAGCTTGCCAGGTCAGGCACATTTTGGGAGCTGAGATGCTTTCCAGGTGTGCTTCAGCTTCTCCCTGTGGGGACTAAATAAATGCCTGAAGATGTCTCTGATTAGTTAATTTGGGGAAGGGGGTCTAGCACCCATCTCCCACAAAACCTCCTGCCATGGTCTGTGGCTTCTGTCTGGCAGAGAATGTGATTGCAGAATCCCTTGAAATCTCTGTCACAGCTCTTTGTGACCCTGTTTGCCTTAAACAACTGGAGAAGGAAATGGCAAATCACTCTAGGATCTTTTGCCAAGAAAACACCTTTCAGGGTCACAAAGAGTTGGATACAACTTAACAAAAGCTTCATTACTTTAACGGTATTGCTTCTCTCTATATCAGTACCTTCCACAGGCGTAGAGACTTAGAAAAGCCCACCAATCTCTCTCCAATTGTCATTCTCCCTAGGGCATCTAAGGCTTATTATGTCAGTTACTCAAGGCTGCTCCCTGAAATATCTATGAGAGCCACAAATTGCTTTGGGGAAGAGAAATATTTCTTATTCTGCTTACTGTTAAAAGTTATTTTTCTTATATAATAAATGATTAACAAATACAGTTTGTCTCTGAATATACTTTTCTGGGTCTCTAAATTAGAGTGATTCAGATAAATCACTCAGGATTAAGATCAAAGATCTCTGATTCATTCGGATAGGATCCACCCTGGGAAGCAATCAGGCATCTATTCAAGGTTTTATAAGGTAACTTGCATTGGAAGCAGTTTTAGATTGAAGAGACTGGAGACACTGTTCAGTTGGCTCAGTCTTAGAGGTTTTGCCTAACCTACATTGTGAACATGGAACTCTGTAGGAACGGAAGTGTATATCAGCGATTTGTTATTTCAACTGCATCATTTTGTATGGAAAAAAAAAACTGAGTCAGTGGGAGATTATACAGATTTGCCCCCAAATTTCATAGCTTGTTAACAGTTTAATTGGAACTAGAAGCCAAATTTTCTTAAAGAAGCTGAGATATTCTGACTCCCAGAGTGGGTGCTGGTTATGAGATCCTACTTTCTGTGATGCTACATTATACCATATTTTGTCTCAGTTCTTACCTAGACTTTAATCATGGAGTGCCTTAAACAAAGTGAGTCCTGGGAAAGACCTTAATTTAGAAAAGTCAACATTATTTACTGCTTTCTGACTGTCACTGATCATCTTGACTTTTTTCTTGCCACTAGTCTTTGGATGACTTTGGAGGAAAGAGTTGAGTCTGACAACTTTGCACAGCTCTGCCTCACTTGAATTCAATTCATGGGCAAGCCAAGACATCATTCTCCTAATGTCACTGGTCTTCAAAAATGAAGGATAAACAATAACAAATTTCCCAATATTGGCAAGTCCAAAAGGAGCATCTAGGTCTGAAGGAAAGAAAAGCCTTAAATCTAATCTTGTAAATAGTCTATTGTTTTTGTAAATTTGAAGTTGAATTTATGAGAAAAGGGAATTTTTTGTGTTAGGGGAAGGAGTTGACTATCCACATGTGATAATAAAGTGCTACTCAAAAAATGCTCATTTTAAACTTCATTTTACTTACAAGCATCTTTTCTAAGAAGTTTCTTGCTCATGTCTTTTATATAAGGTTTTGGGATACGCATGCCTACCTTTCCATGATACCCCTCCATTGCTTATTTAGGCCTTCTTCCAATAAAACAATAAGAGTCATCAGTGAGTAGTCACTCCCTCCCAACCACAAATACTTTTGTGCTTCCAGAGCTGATTTAACCTATAATCCTTAGTTTAAAAGAAATTTTTCCTGAGGAAAAAAACAAAAACATAGCTCATTATTTTCCACTAAGAAAAGAAGACATGATTCATGCATAATCCAAGGAGTTTCTCCAATTCAAAGTAAGCCTTTATTTGTTTTTTTAAGTCAAAAAGAACTTTTTTTTTAAACTACCCAATGATGGGGTCACAAGGTACTTCAAAAAACTTTGAAGGCTTAGACCATCTCCAAATCAAGAGAGAAAGAATTTATTATTATGTCATTGACTGGCAGGCTAAGTTCCAAAAAGGAATTAGCAATTAACAAGGGAAAGACATGGGCAAAGTTTCCTAACAGAATCTGCAATTAGTAAGGGGGAAGACACCAAAATAAAGGGGAAGGAGTTCAAGAATAGCAGTTGACAAATCGGGGATAAGGCCTTATTTAGTCAAGGAATAACCTTAAGGATTGCATTGCAGGGAATTTAACTGGGCCCACTGCAACAAAGGTCCACTAAAGGACAAGATAATCCTGTTAATACCTCTCTAGTTTTCCCCAAAGAGTAGCTTGGTTTCCTAGAACCAACTTCAACAAAGGCCCACTTAAAGCTCGATTAAATTCAATAACCGCCTACCTCTATCAATGCTCCTCCTTATGCCCTATCTAGCTACCTAGGACTTGGTCTTTTGCAGGGATCCTATTCATCCCATCAACACCACTGCCCAATCACTCAATCATTCAGCACTTAGTTCAGTGCCTGGCAGTTGCTTAATAAATGCTTCTTGACTTGATTTGAAATCCACTGCTAGTCCATAAACTTTAATAATATTGACTTTTTTTCTTAATTATAATCTGAACAACTCTGGGTTTCCATGGAATCCCTCCCAGAAATACTGCTGTGTTTTGTTCAGTAATGATAATTTATTTGAGGGCAAAGTTTTCCTGACAGTTGTTTCTGCTGGAGAACAAAACTCTATTTATAACTGAAGTACAGGGAAAACCTGAGGGAAAGTCAACTATTCTCATTTTCGATAAATATTTTTTGTGGGCCTATTAAGGGAAAAACATATGGTGGATGCATCACAGAGCTCTGGAGTTGAAAGAATCACAGTGGCCATCTCATACCTGAATCAGAAGCCTGTCTACTACAAGTATCCAACAAGTAACCATCCAAGTTTTACTTTAAAAACAGTAAGGGGGAAATCTAATTCTCCTAAAGTAGCCTATTCCACTTTTGGCTGGTTCATATTGTTAACATTAGGCTTTTACTATTATGCCACAGTTCCCCTGTCTCAGTTTCCCTTAATTGTTCTCTCAGTTTCCCTTAATTGATCTGCCTCAATTTCCCTGAATTGTTCTGCCTCAGTCTCTCTGGTGGCAACCTCCCCTACCCCCCTTCCTGGCCATTGGGACTGAGATAATTGGGGCTGCAGAGTTATGGCCACTGGCATTCCAAAGAGTCATAAACTTCCAGATGGCTTATCTCAAATGACTAGACATACCCCTTATCTTTATGACCCCAGACTCAGTGGCTCCTAGCTTCTTCCCAAACTTATCAGAATTTATTATCCTTCCTCCATACCTGTCAGAACTGAATTTATAGTCTTTTCCAGGAACTTCCATCCCCCCAGTGCTCTACTCCCCTTCTGCCTTTGTTGCCACAAGCAAAATCCCTGGAGCCCCTTGATTGCTGCTGGATGCTTTGAGACAATAGTCCTGAGTGTAACAATCAAAGTGAAAATCTCTTACAACTATTGACTAGATTAAGCAAAGCCTGAGGGCCTAAGTTTCGGTTTCGGTGGGGGGGAAAGTAGAAAGCAGTTTGATTTATAAACTATCAACATTCCAGTTCCTAAATAAGGAAAGTAAAGCATATATAACCAATTAGAATGTATGTAAAGGAAAAGAGGGGTGGGCTTGGGACTTTCTTTGTTCTGGACTGTATAAAAATCACAAGAATGTACTGGATAGTGGTCTCCTCCCTCCCAACACTTCCCTTTTGCTCGGGGGCTGTTGGATGCCCGAGATTTCATGAAATTCTAAATTAAATACTTTTCTGCTTTTCACTTTGACAGACTTCTGAGTAGTCATTTTGGGTGAGGATAGGAACATTCCACATAGTCTGATTCAGCCCACTAGTCTTATCTCTCCACTGCTATCAATAAACTATTAAAAATTTCTTATCTCTATATTGCCTCAGTTTCTCTGTGCATTACATTACAAAAGGACCTAAGCAGACACAGACATTTTTAATGGTATGGCTATCTCCTTCCATAAATACATCATAGTTACTTTTTAAAATCAATCAATCAATTAATTAATTTTTTAAATTTTGGAATAAAACAAGCATTTTCATAGCATAGTATAATAAAAAAAAGATGATTGCACACAAAACTGTAATCTATTGTGTACTACTTGTTCCTTTTAAATGTTTGATAAGGTTATCATGTAAAATTCTACTCCCTCCTTTTTTTTCTTCCCCTCACCCTGCCCTAGAGATGGTTGCCATTAGGCACAAATAGGCATATTCATATATCCTTTATAGATAATTTGAGTATTTAAAATATTCTAAATTACTTATTCATTCAGTCATAACTAAAACAATATTGTTGTTACTATGTATAATGTTCTCTTGGTTTTGCTCATTTTATTCTTCATGATTTTGTGTAAGCTTTTCTATGTTTTTCTAAAATTATTGAGTTCATCATTTCTTATAGCATAGTAACATTTTGTCACAATCACATACTACGATTTGTTTAGCCATTCCCCATTGATGGGCATCCCTGCAACTTCTAGTTCCTTGCCACCACAAAGAGAGCTGCTAATAACATGCTAAAACAAAGGTTTTTTTCCATTTATTTAATAGCTGCAGAACTTTCTTAGAATAATCCTTTGTGCAATTGGTTAGCTCCTTCCTGATATAACTGCTACCCCTTTCTGAGTCAGTTTCCCATCTATAAAAGAAGAGATTAGATTAAGTGATCTCTACAATTCTAAAGCCTTTGATATACCCATGAATAATATTTATGCATAGCTGGGGAGGGGGATGTAAAGAGGTAGAATAATAACAACTTTTTAAAAAAGATTTTAATGTTTGCAAAGCACTTTATATACATTATTTCATTTTATATTCTCAACAACTTGGAAGGAAGAGGCTACAATTATTTCCATCCTATTTATATATCTTGTTTGTTCACACTTGTTTACATAACATCTCCCCCATTACAATGTGAGTTCCAGATTCCATCTTTTTGCTTTTTTTTTGTATGCTCAACAATTAACACTGTCTAGCACACAGGAGGTAATTTTTGTTTTGTCATGTCTGACTCTTCATGACCCCTTTTGGGTTTTTTGATGGTTTTTGCTTTTGTTTTTTTCTTTTGCCAAAAGCAGTTGAATGGCTTATCATTTCCTTCTCCAGCTCATTTTACAGATGAGGAAATTGAAGCAAACTGGATTAAGTGACTTGTCCAAGATCACACAGCTGGGAAGTGTCTGAGGCTGGATTTGAACTAAGGAAGATTCTTTTTTCTTACCTAAGATCAAGCACTCTATCCACAGTGTCACCTAGCTTATTGTTGATGGTGATTATAGTGATTTTATGAATGAGGAAACTGAGATTGAAAGATTAAGTAACTTGTAAAGGGTTATATACTTAGTGTCTGATGCTAAATCAAGTCTTCCTGATTATGTCTAATGCTCTGTTTATAGCAGAAGTAGCCAGGTGGCACATTGTATATTTTTAGGGGCCAGATCTGGAGTCAAGAAAACATGGCCTCAGTCTCTGTTCTGTGACACTGGGCACATCATTTCACCTCTATTTGCCTCAATTTCCTCATCTGTAAAATAAGGGTAATAATAGCATCTATCTCCCAGGGTTCTTGTGAGGATCACTTGAGATAATATTTGTAAAGTGCTTTGCAAACCTTGAAGAGCCATACACCATTATTATTGAGGGCTGCTAGACAGCACAGTGGATAGAGCACTGAGCCTAGAATCATCTTTCTGAGTTCAAATCTGGCCACAGCCACTCATTAGCCATATCACTCTGGGCACTCACATAACTCAGTTTCCTCATATGTAAAATGATTTAAAGCAGGAAATGGACTCCAGTATCTTTGCCAAGAATCCTTTCCCCCTCCCCCCAAAAAATAGGGTCATGAAGACTCAACAAAATCATTGTTATTTTCCCCATGGTCTACTTGGTTTCTCCAAGAGTTCTCTAAAATATCCCTTTGTATAAATAGATGATTAAATTTTTATAAAAGACATGCTGTACCAGTTTCTCCTCTAATTCATTTTTGGTTAATGGATAACTGAAATATAGTATTTTTTGCACTATATATATATATATTTTTTTTCCCAAACTGTTGTGAATAAAAACTCTAAGCACTCCACTGGAGGTCTTCATCTTTTGGGGAGTAAGGCCTAACTTTTCAATATAGTCAAAGCCTCAAGTTCATCAGAAGTAGGAGTATCACTGACCACGAAGTACCTAAATGGTTTTTAGGGGATATCTAATTTCTCAGTCGAGTCTATGAGAATAGCTGGGGATAGGTGATTTTGCTTTCCTTCCAGAAGTGAAATTCTGATTAACCAAGGAAATGGAACATAACAGAAAGAGGGGGAGTGGGAGGTGACCTAACCAGTTTCTAGCTATATTAGTTAAAGTTTTGAGATTTATTTTCAATCTATATTTTTTTTATGACATACTGATACATACCTAGGTACATAAATAGGGAATGGGCAAAAGGCCAAAGACCTACCTTCACTATAAAAGAAATTCAATCCTTTCCACATATAATCCTATTTTAGAGAAGAAAGTGTTTTGTGGTCTTTACAAGGTTAAGGATTGTGAATTAAAGTTATCCCTTCTACGCATGGCTGCCCTTCCAACCCCTCAGTTCTTGCAATCTGGAAAATTTATGTGAAATTTTTTTGGCATTCCCTTGATACTAGAGGAAAAAACTCTGAATTCATATTGTATTAAAAGATAAAATATGTTGATATTATACAATATTATTTTACACATTTCTGAATTTCCAAAATTTTTCTGTATTGTCTGTAGCTTCTGCAAAACTCCCCCCAAAATTTCCATTTACTTTCTTATGCTGACTTGCACTATATTGAAATTAACTTGTGGAAAGTTATGATATAGAAGGGATAATTATGCTAATATTTTGATTCTTATTTTACATGATTTATACCTGACTGTATATAGTCCTGGGTCCATTCTTCTCCCCTAATGAATTCTTAAGCATTCTTAAAGGGAAGAAGGACTATTAGACTTGTGATTTCCTAAATATAGGGAATGCCCTTCTGAAGAAAAGGTTTACCAATTCAGGTTGATTCTTTCTCTACAATTTAGTTTTGGAAAGTTTCCTAGAGACACCAAGGAGTTAAATAATTCACCTGGAGTCATCCAGCCAGTATATGTTAGAGGCAGGACTGAAACCCTGGTCTTCTTGACTTTGAAGCCTCCCCTCAATCTACTATGTCACACTGGTCAGATCAAATGCTACTTCTGCCAGACAATGTTCCTTGGTCTCCATATTTATAAATACCTTCTCCCTCTAAACTCCATTTATTTATGCATGTGGGCCATGAAGTCCCAGGCTGTAATCCTATCTAAATTTTGCATCTCCCTCTCCAGCAGTGCCCCACACAGTGCTCTGCACAGTCTGTTCTTAGTAGAAATTGAATAGTTGAATTAAATTGAACCAGGTAGTACCATGACCCACTCAACCTGCTCAATTTATTCTTCAGCTGGAATGACAACTATAGAGTTGAAAGACTATACACTGATAAAATGCTATTCTGAGCTGCCAGCTGAGATGGGCAGAGTATCATATTGGCTTGTAAATAGCATCAGGAGAGATTGTCTTTGTCATCACCCACAGTCACCAGAATTGAGAGAGGAAAAACAGATTGGAACATAGATTACTAGAAGACTGGCAATACTGGCAAAAACTAGCCACTTATTAACAGCTTGAACACATTGGCAACTTATTTGCCCACAAGGGATCTGAGATGGGTTCAAACTACAGCCTGGTTTGTCTGTTTAAAAAACATGGTGCCCATTAGAACTTGGACTGTTTAATCACTAAGGCTTTTTATTATCTCTCTTTGATTGTTTTCCTAAATAACATTTTTGAAACTTTCTGTAACTGTTAGCTGCCTGTCAAATTCAAGATCGTGGCATATGCCACTTGTACAGTAATTCTCAACAAAGAGCTTTATTGAAAATAATTTTGTCCTAAAAATGAGTTTGTGTTTATGTCGTCCTCTAAGAATGCAAAATAGGCCAAATCTAACTGAGGCAGTGAGCGAATTTCTACCCAGGAGCACCATTTCATGAGAAGTCCCAGACATTCTGCTTCCTTTACTCCCAGCTCTATTTGTTATCCAGATTGATCTATTTTCTTGCCCACTCCTATGTTATCAGCTCCCCATTATGTTTTATCTCCTTTTATTAGAAGTTCCTGGAGATTAGAGATATCTTGTTTTCTTATATTTGTATCTTCAGCATTTAGCACTGTGACTAGAACATAGTAAGCCTGTGTTCTGTCTGTCTTTCCATCTATTTATCTATCTGTCTGTCTCTGTCTTTACATCAGTTTGTGTATCTATAATGAACTATATACCTATCAATTGATCTATCTTTATATCACTCTATAGTTCTATCTAGTGATCTACACATATATCTATCTATTTATCTATCTTTGCATTGAAATTTCTATAAATGTGTCTAGTGATCTATACATCTATCTACCTATAGATCTGTCTATCTATAGACCTATATCTACGGATCTATTTGTCAATTAACTGAGTATCTATCTACCGTCCCTCAAAGGATAGAATATTGTTCTCTCTTCCTATCTTTTTTAACTATTCTTTCTTTCTAAAAATATTAACAGTTAACATTTATACAGCATTGTAAAATCTGCAAAGCATATTAAAAATGTTACATAATTATTATCTTTACAATAGCTTTCGAAAGTGCTATTATTATTCCCCTGTTACAGGTGAGGAAACCAAAGCATCTTTGATTTGTTCAGGGACATAGAGCTGGTAAATATAGGAGTTAGTATTTGAACTTAGGTCTTCCTGGCTCCAGGTTCATCACTATATACTACACCATCTACTTGTCTTTACTTTTATTTTTCATGGGGATCAGTGTTTGAAGGGGAATTGTGAGAGAATTTTTTTTTTGGTAAAGGCAGGCATTTATTCAGTTAAAACAAGCAAAATAAACAGCAATGAAAGGAGATGAAGGTGGTAAACTAAATGAGAGGAAAGAAGAAGAGGAAATAGCTAGTTATTTCCTATGGCATACCTGCTAGAATATTAACAAACTAAGTAGGATTATTTTTATCTCATTGATTTTTTTAAAAAAAAATAGTGATGATAGATGACACTCAGTGCTAAAAAGGTTTTTAAAGTATGTTGCCAGATTTTTTTTTCTGTGCATTAATTGGTTTTGCTGATGTTTTTTTTTTTCTTTTTCTTTTTCTTTGTTTAAAAAAAATCTTTGTGATAAGAGATAGGTCTCTTGAAAACGGGGGAAAATTCAGGGAAAAATTTAGGCAGTGTAAAAACCAAAAGATATCAATAAAATTTATTTTAAGAAGAAAGTTTGCAAAGTTTTGATTTTCTCTTTATAATAATCCTGTGAAGGAATATGCCATTATTATTGCCAGTTTTGCAGATAAGGAAACCAAGCCTTAAAGAAGTTAATGGCTTGTCCAGGGACACTAAGTAGACATTAAGTATCTATGGCAGGAGATCACTTCCTGATCTCATGAGCAGTCTTGTTTCACTACACCATGCTGCCATATAGTTACAAGGATGCTTGATTAGATTTCTCTCAAAATAATGACTCTGACATCAAGCATTCATTATGAGAAAAATCAACACATAGAAAAACTAAAGAAAGTTACTTACATCATTCAGTATTAAAATAGGTAATTAAATTTGCTTAAAGATGAGAGTCTATTCATGTAAATGTGTAAGAAAATGTTTCTAATGAAATTACTGAACAAAAATAGAATCAAACTGAGTTTCTACTTGCAAGAGTCAAGATGGCTGAGTAAGCAGTGAATTGCTGTAACTCTTCCATATTCACCTCCAGGCAGTCATAAAATATTGTCACAAGACAGACCCTGGAGTGGTGGAACCTTCAAGGATATGGGGTAAAACAAATTTTTAGCTGAAGATTAGACAAATGGTAGGAGGGGTCCATCTCACTTGTGTAAGGATAGAAAGGGGTGTCTCAGGCACAGTCCAAGAAGGAAGCTTCTCAATGAGTTTGTAGGGAGTCTTACCTCAGAAAAAAAGCAGGAGATGCTGAGATCCAATATGGTTAGGCTGGCAAACACCAACATTATAAGAAGATCAATTCTGATGGACATAATGGCTCTTTTCAACAATGAGATGATTGAGGCCAGTTTCAATGGTCTTGTGATGAAGAGAGCCATCTGTGGGGACTGAGCGTGGATCACAACATGGCATTTTCATTCTTTTTGTTATTATGTGTTTGCATTTTATTTTCTTTCTCATTTTTTTTCCTTTTTGATCTGATTTTTCTTGTGCAACATGATAATTATATAAATATATATATGCATATATTTGATTTAACATATATTTTTAACATGTTTAACACATATATTGCTTGCCATCTAGGGGAGGGAGTGGGGGTAAGGGGAAGAAATTTTGGAACACAAAGCTTTGCAAGGATCAGTGTTGAGAAATTATCCATGCATATGTTTTGAAAATAAAAAGCTTTAATAATTAAAAAAAAAAGTGTAACAGCTCCTAGAACCACCACATGCTTTGATGAGGCTCAGGGCTGTGTAGCTAAACCTGCAAGTGCTTTGGTGTAAGGCCCCAGATAGGTGGCTGTCCTCTGGAGACCAGATCAGCACTTGTTTCAGTGTAACCCCAGGGAAATTCAAAACAACCCAACTGACCTCAGGACATGCCAGTTACCAACATTAGGACCTTAATTCAGCACCTGGTAAACCTTCATTTTCCTACAGCTCCCAGCACTGCCAGTCATTCCCCAAACCAGCCTCTCAATGCAGTACCAAACACAGGGTCCCCCACAGGCCTGAGAGCAACATCAATGCTGCACCAAGTCAACAGTAAGGGCCTAGCGCCTGAGACAGTACTCCTTCTACCCAGGGAGCAGAACTAAAATGTAAAAAAAAGAAAAAAACCCTCCTTTTCCTTTACCCCACCCCTTCCAAAAAGAAAAAAAAAAACAACAAAAATTGAGCAAAACACACACACAAAAATCTGACCATAGAAAGTTATCATGGTGACAGGTAAGACCAAAACACAAACTCAGAAGAGAACAACAGTGGCAAAATATTTTTGGACAAAACCCCAAAGAAAAATGGGAAGTGGTCTCAAGCCCCCAAAAGAAAAACCCAGGGAAGAGCTCAAAAAGAGCTTAAAAATCTTATGAGAAGTAGAAAAAAATAAGTAAAGAGATGAGACTGATGCAAGAGAATTGTGAAGAAAAAAAGTTGACTTGTAAAACTGTTTAAAAAGTATAATTGGCTAAATGGAAAAGGAGATACAAAAATCCACCCAAGAACTCCTTAAGGAGTACAATTGACCAAATGGAAAAGAAGGTACAAAAGCTAACTGAGGAAAACAACTCTTTAAAAGTGAGAATGGGGCAAATGGAAGCTAATGATTCCATAAATATCAAGAATCAATTAAACAATTTCAAAAGAATAAAAAATGAGAGAATATAAAATATCACATGGGAAAAACAAATGAGCTGGAAAATAGATCCAGGAGAGACAATATCAAAATCTTTTGAGAATTATCCAAAAAAAAAAAAAAGTGTCTTGATATCCTGGAACCAAAGGATAAAATAAGCATTGAAAGAATCCAATGATCATCTCAGGAAAGAGATCTCTGCCCCCCAAAAAAGAAACAAACAAAAAAACTCCAAGGAACATTATAGTCAAATTCCAGAACCATCAGGTCAAGGAAAAAGTACTACAAGTGGCCAGAAAGAAACAACTCAAATATCAGGGACTCATAATCAGGATTACATAGGACTTGGCAGCTGCAACATTAAAGGACTGGAGATCATGGAACATGATATTCTAGAAGGCAAAGAGCTAGCACTACAACCAAAATCAAGTACCTGGAAAAATTAAGTATAATACTTCAGGGGAAAAAATGGAATTACAGAAAGTTTTTTAAGCTTTCATAAGGAGAAGACAAGAACTAAACCAAAAATCTGACTTCCAATATCAAAACATAAAAGAAGTATAAATGGATTAAAATGGGAAAGAAAGTATAAGGGATTAAATAGAACTAAACTGTTTATAGCTGGACATGGGAAAATAATATTTGTAATTCTTCAAAATTGTATTACTAATAGTACACCTAAAAGGAATATACATAGGCAGAAGATATAATTGTAAGGTGAATCTGAGTGAATGACATAAAAAAAACTCAACAAAAACAACAATTCAAACCAAAGTTCATAGAAATGTGGAGCCTCCCTTTGGAAGATTATCCTCTGTCTTTTGCATACTTCATCCATCTTTCCACTGCTGTATCATCAGAGTTAAGAATTAGTGTGGAGAACAGATAATGTACTAATAACTATAATAAGAAAAACACCTAGGTTTTAATACTTATTTGGTTCCATATTAAGCAATCTCCTGGAGCCCAAGCTTTAAGCACCTCTTAAAATAGCCAAGTTTGAACATGAAAGTTCCAAAGATAAATGTAAATATACTTTTTAAGCAAGTGAATCTGCCCCATGAAGAAACAGGGAATAAATTTTAGGGAACTAGCAGTCATATCTGCTTCTATGGCACTGTTTTCAACCAGTAAACTGAAAGGTTGTTATTCAGAATACATTAGGCCAATGATTGCTTCATTGTTTTTATATGAGAGATCAAAATGACCAGACATAATATTTCTGCTCACCCTTTTCCCACAAGGTAATTCTGTGCTTCAGAAACAATTCTTGCATGTTTGTGTGTATTGGAGGAGGAGTGTTAGCCGAATTTCATTGATTCATATATTTCCTTGGCCTTCTTTCATTTAAATGCATCTTGTATTAACATGCATGGTTTTGAGTCTAAGATTCATTGATATTTAAAAAACAAAACCCTCACTAGGATCCCACTATTCCAGCATTTTATACAAAGGGCATGGCAACTCCATCAATTAGCATATACTGCAAGATAGAGGGAGAAACTATAGCAGTTCCAGGACCTGTAGTAGGGTAAGATGGCCAGGGTTTTGCCCCAGGATGCCATTTGGGTGAAGAATTACTCCTTCTGGCAGCAATGTTCTGAACACTATCCATCCTTAAAGAGATTTATGTTATTCCCTTACTGGAACTCTCAGGAAACTATGAATGTGATATCCCTCTCCAAAGGTCTGTTTTCCCAATATTCTCCTATCTGCTGCCCCTTTACCTCTGCTTCTTTCTAAGGTTTGGAGCATTGGTTATGTTTCTCTTGGAATTTAAAGGGTTGAAGGTCACTCCTAATCCTTTAAGTCTGCAGTGTGGCTTCTCTAGGGTATGATTTGTCCCCTCTCTTGGCAGAAGCATACTTAGAGTGGACTTTTTTGACCTGATCAAAGTGCAGTCTTTGCCCTGATAACATCTCATTCACAACCCTTCCCTACTTCCACCTGAATTTGCCTTAGCACAAATTGGGGATCTGGTAGGTAACACATCCTATAATATTAACCCAGCTCCTTAGTGGTGTCACATAGTGTTCTACCAATACCTGAAGTTCTCCATGGAAGTCCTATAGACTGTCCTTTGAACATCATTTGTCCAGTTTGCTGAAGGCAATTATCTGAACCCAATATACCTTGGCAATATATTCTTTCAGGGATATACACACAGATGATGAGGTTGTTACATACATTTAGTTCAGCATTTGGGAGGTTTCAAAAGCATGTGTGGGAGGGATGGGGTATTAGACTGCCTACCAACTTGAAGCTCTATACAGTTATTGGGCTGAGCTCATTGTTATATTCCTGTGAAACCTCGACAGCCTACCAGTGCCATGACAGGAAACTGAATCACTTCCATTTTAAGTGTCTTGGGAAGATCCTAAAGACCACTGTCCAGGTAAGGTACCCTAGACACAGAGGTCTTACTTGGACTGAACTGACAAGCATTCAAACTCTACTGCAAAGACTGGCCACGTTGTTTGAATATGGTGTTTGCTTAAAGATGATGTCATGGAGAAACTCACATAAAGCAGATATTCACGTGGTGGTCAGAAGAAATGATATAGGGGCAGCTAGGTGGTGTAGTGGATAAAGTACCAGCTCTAAAGTCAGGAGGACCTGAGTTCAAATTTGACCTCAGACACTTAACACTTCCTAACTGTGTGACGATGGGCAAGTCACTTAACCCCAATTATCTCAGCAAAAAAAAAAAAGAAGAAATGATACAAGGACATTATAAAAGTTTTGCTGAAGAATTGGCACAAGACCACCCAATATGGTGTGCCTGCATTAAAGAGGGCATTGTGCTTTATAAGCAAAGAATTATGATATCTCAAAAGAAACGTGAGAGGTACAAATTGAGAGATATCTTCTCCCAAATGATCATGTGAACTATCATGTCTGACCTGTGGTAGAACCTTCCAAGCTTATCTTGGTATGATTAGTCATAGCTGGACACACTGTCCATCAACTCTAACATAATGATGGTATTTTGGTCCTCTTCAAGCACAAAGGACAACAACAAACCAGATACTTTTAAAATATGATCATTCTCTTTCTTTTCCACCTATTCTGGCCCTTACCCCACTTACTATGGCTGAAAATTTTCTTTCAAGGTAGCTAATGATGAATTTCTCCAAATTTAGTCAGGCTGGTCTTACACAAAAGATACCCAGTCCTTCTCCAAGACTGACACTAAACCTTTTCCCATATGGTAGAACGTGCCAGCATGTGTACTCTGCTGACACAGCTGCTGAGAACCCATAGTTACTGCCAAGCCACAATGAGATTTCAGAGTAGTAATTGGGGGGGGGGAGAGGAAGAGAATAAGTGAGTGTGACTAAGATGAGAAATATGATCCATGGAAAAAAGGACAAGAGAGAACTAAGAAATCTTAGTGTAGAATCAAAGGCAAAGTATCAAATGCTTATCTTGGAATATAAGGGCTATATTAGCACCCAGAGATCCATTTGCTTTATTTTTTTTAATAAAGCTTTTTATTTGCAAAACATATGAGTGACCTTTCAACATTGACCTTTGCAAAAAAAACTTTTTTTTCCCAAGCTTTTCCTTTCTTTCCCCCCACTCCCCACCCCTAGATGACAGGTAATCTAATACATGCTAGATAGGATAAATTATATGACAAATACAATACATGTATACATATCTATACAGTTATCTTACTGCACAAGAAACATCAGATCTAGAAAGAGAAGAAGACAAAAAAACAACCTAAGAAGGAAAACAGAATGCATGGAAATATTCACAGAAAGCGTTAAAATGCTGTGTTGTGGTTCACTCTCAGTTCCCACAGGCCTCTCTCTGGATGTATATGACTATCTTCATCGAAGCACAACTGGTTTGAATCACATCATTGTTGAAGGGAACCATGTCCATCAAAATTGATCATCATATAGTCTTGTTGCTGTGTATAATGTTCTCCTGGTTCTGCTCATTTGCTTTATTTTGAAGGGATATGTTGGTTTGATATTCAAAACTAGTTTGTAGTAATGCCTTTCTTATCAGAGCAAATACTGTAAAGAAGATTATTATTGGTTAAAAAAAGAAGCACAAAAAACTTGAGGTGGTATGGTGTAGGCATCAGAGTTCTTACTAGCTTTGGTGTTAGTTCCCATCACTCCTATTTACAAATTGTGTGATCATGGGGAAATCAATCATTGATTTACCATCTATAAAATAAGAGGGTTTGAATAGGTGACTTATAAGATTCCTTTTATCTCATAGTTCTATAAAGTCAACGGGTTTATTTTATCATAAAGGTAACACTGATAGCTGTTGGGTAGTTAATTTGAAAACTTAAATATCCAGGAAACTGGCAAGAATTACTATATTGTCTTTTGCTTTCCTTGATTGAGGAAGGAGAGAGGAGAAACAAGGAAGAAGATGTGGAAATCAGGTGTTAGCTCCATAATATTATTGATTGGCATTTACACTAAAATTTACATAATTTACTATTATGTGTCTTTACCATAGGATCATCAATCTAGGATTAGAAGAAACCTTAGAGGACATTTAGCAAAATCATCTTACTTAGTAGATAAGAACTGGTGGTACTTTATCTAGTCAGGAAGACTTTTATTGAATCTATTTCTGGCTATTAATGGGATCACAAAACTGTGGGCAAGTCCCACTTTTGCCTCTGTTTTCTCATCTATAAAATGAACTAGAGAAGGAAATGACAAACCACTTGAGTATCTTTGCCAAGAAAACCTCAAAAGGGGGTTATAAAGAGTCCCACATGACTGGAAAAACAACTATAACAACAAAATCCCTAGATTCTTGGAAAATTACAAACTTGAAATCATTAAAAATCCTCACATGCAGGATCTATACTCACCACTCTCTTCTATTCTTTAATTTATTTCTTTTTAGCAGAACCATTAATCATTAACTAAATGGAATTTAAAAAATTCCTTTATTAATATGCTTAGAGGAATGAGAATTCCTCTACCTTCCACTTTCCTCCAGACTCCTTAGGGCCATAGCTCTTAACCTTGTTTGTGTCATGGATTCTTTTCTGAATGTTTTTAAATGCATTAAATGAAATGGAAAGGAAACAAACAGTACAGAAATAAAGATGTATTTTCCCCTCCAATTTCACCCTCTGCTATGTACCCACAGGTATGGACCCCAGATTAAGAACTCCTGTATTTAGAACTTGATTTTCTTACAAATGAGAGGCCCTGCTCAGCCATTGGCTGAGAAATTGAGCTTAATGTAAATCTCTAGAAAATAGGCAAGTGGGTGGAAGGCTTTCCCTTTCCCTTTAAATCCAACACCAGAGTGGACATCTAGGCTAAATATTTATGTCCCAGTGTTCAACAAGAGTATCATGTTGTTAAACTGAAACAGGAAGCAAAATGAGAAAGATAAGGAAGAGTATATTATATAGCATATGCATGTGTGCATATATGCATATATATGTATATATATATAAAGCCAAAACTAGTACTATGTATATATGCTATATATACATGGTGAGACACTGGGAAGGGGAAAAAGATGGAAGGGAGGATGAAGAGGACAGAAAGAAAGAGAGAGAGAGAGAGAGAAAGAGAGAGTTTTTCCTGTGGTAGGAGTTTTTGTACATTTCTTTTAATCTAAACAGGAAGATAAAGATAAGACACATAATGTGTAACAGTTTGTGCTTATATACAGATAAATATGTATTTACAATTTTCAAACAAATATATGCTATATGTGTGTGTACACATATAGGTGTGTGCAAATATGTTTATTTGAGAGAGAGACAGAGACAGAAAGGGAGAAAATGACAGGGACAGAAAGAGACCAGAAGAGGGGAAAGAGAGGGAAGTGAGAAAGAGACTGAAAGACAGAGACAGAAAGAGAGACTAGAAGAGATTGACAGAAACATAGAGGGGAAAAGACAGAGATGGAGGGGAGCGGAGAGAGAGGGAAGTGAGAGAGAGACACAGAGAAAGAGAGAGATACGCATTATATACGGCAACAACAATACTATATGACGATCAATTCTGATGGACATGGCTCCCTTCAACAATGAAATGTTTCAAACCAGTTCCAATTGTTCACTGAAGAAAGCCATATACACCCAGAGAGAGGGATATGAAATGTGGACCACAACATAACATTTTCATGCTCTCTATTGATGTTTGCTTACATTGTGTTTCCTTTATCTGATATGTCTTTTGTGTAGATAAGATTTTTCTTGCACAACAATAAGTTTGGAAATATGTATACATATATTCGATTTGTCAAGTATGTTAATATAATTAACATGTAGTGGATATCCTGCCGTCTAGGGGAGGGGTGGAGAATGGGGGGGGGGAAATTTGTAACAGAAAGCTATGTAAGGGTTAATGTTGAGGAATTACCCACACATATGTTATACAAATAAAAAAAAGAAAGAAAGAGAGAGATACGGAGAGATAGTCAGAAGCAAAGAGACAGGAAGAGAAAAGACTATGGGGGCAGAGAGGGAAATGAGGCAGAGATATTGAGCAGAGAGACACGGAGAGATAGAGAACTAAAGACTGGGGGGAGGGGACAGTTGTCTCCTGGGGCTGGGGGGGGGGGGGCCGGTGAGTTAGTTGCCGCTAGAATTTTTTTCTTTCACCATCAGCTTTTCCTTAAACTGGGGCTTCCTGTAGGATAACCATCCTTGCCCAACACTATTCTCCAGACACACTCAGTGCTATCGATTTCTCTACTGCAATGTCCTGGCTCACACCGAGCTCCATTTGGAGGGAACGGGAACGAGAGGGGGGCGGGGGAGGGGAAGGAAGAAGGAAGGGAGGGAGGGCCGGAGAGAGGGAGCTAGAGTGAACCAGCAGCTGAGAAAGCCGGAGCAGGAAACAGGAGACCGCGAGCCGCCGGGCGTGCGCTCTGCAGAAGCCGGTTCTAAAAACAGCCCTCTCCTAATAAAGCGATGGAGCGGCCGGCCTCCCAGTAATACTCGTCGGCTGCAGACCGTCAGCCCCAGCAGTCCCGAAAGCTTGGCAGCAGCTGATCCCACCGCGCAGCCACCCAGCGTCGCCCCTGCCCCTACAGCAAGAAGGGGACTACTGTCCCAGGGCCAAAAAAGGGAGAGGTTGGCAGAGAGAGAGAGAGAGAGAGAGAGAGGAGCCCTTCCTGCAGATCCCACAAGATGCCCCGAGTGGATGCAGACCTCAAACTGGACTTTAAGGATGTCTTGCTCAGACCTAAGCGCAGCAGCCTCAAAAGCCGAGCCGAGGTGGGGGGCCGAGCCTGAAGCCGCGTGATGGTTGTGTGCTTTGAGTTCCTATTTCTTTTCCTTTCATTGGTACCTAACGCCGGAGTTCTGTAACATTGTTGCCCTTTATAGGATTCCTGAGTTTAATGCTGTGTTATTTTCCCCCCGACCAGATGTGGTCAAGGTCAATTTGCCAGAGCAGGAGAATGCCTTCACGGCAGCAATAAAAGGGAAAGGGAGAATGAAGAGTTCTTATTTCCTAAGACCGGGGTTGGGCACTGGGGAATGGAGGGGGTGTAAGGCGGATAGGAGACAAATTGAGAAATGGCCCTGCCACAAGTGAGCAAAAGAGTTATCAGGATACCTTCAGACCGGATTTCTTTTGTAGGGGGTCTGTCTGTCTGTGGTGGTGTTTTTGTGTATTGGGATTGGGGTGGGGGATGGGAGGGGACGCTACACCTCTGGGTTCTTGCTGCTGTTCTCAATATTGAGAGCTGCTGTTGACTTACACTTGTGAGTCCCTAGAGTTTTCTGACTTTGGAAAGGTAGCTCCAGATACATTTTGATTGCCTGTGGAGCCGGTGGGCTTGGTAGGGGGCTCTTTCTTCTTCTGGGATGGGATGGGGAGATATATTTTCATTCTGAATATAACATCAAGGAATTGGGCAAGCCTACTGTTCCTGCCAGAACTTGAATGTGGGAGAACAATGTTGGGGGTGGGGGTGGGGGAGATCCCAGCAGGTGGTTGTGCTTTTTGTCATTTCCTCTTGGAATGGAATAAAAAAAAGCTCTCTGAGCAGGTGGCACCCTGCATTGTAAATGGCTTAAGAGGAAAGAAATTGAAGAGATTGAATAGTTGGTATGATAGCCTGGTGAGGGAGGGGAGAGGTCAAGGTATGAACAGCTTAACTGATTCTTTGTGCATATTGGTGTTGGTGTTGGCCTTGTCTTGGTGATTATAGTAGCTTAGGAAACTGGACACCATCACTGAGGCTAGAGATATAGAAGTAAACAGAGCAAGCCAGAGCCAAGTTACTGCTGCATACAGTTCTAAAAACAGGAGTCTAAATACCTGAGGCAAGCACATGTACCTGTCTACCCTGTACCATGCTTAGCATGACTTCTTAGTGGTATCTGGTACTGCCAACTAGGGCGTCTTATCCTAGCTGAATAAAGGCAGCTTTGTGCTTTTGCCCATGAACCAGAAGTAAAGTCACCTTTGTGGAGTAACAAGGCTAGCTGGTTGGCTGGGGTGCGGTGCAGTGTGGTACAGGAAGAGGCTGGTCTAGAATTAACTCTCACCACTCTAGCTGGCAGAAGCTTGGTGCCCTTCCTTCCTGGTACCCTTCCATAGAGCCAGGAATGGCAAATATTTTGGTGTACTAAGCAGAAGTAGAAGTGGCTTGCAAGATAGGATTTCAGGGCCCCCAGGGAAATTTCCCTCTCCCCCCCTTCTGTGCTCCCTAGGCTATTAAAAAAAAAAAAAAAAAAAAAAAAAGCTTTATCCATCTCCTGGCTAATTCCTGTTATTCCCCTAAGGGACAAAACCTTTTGCATTTCACTGCTGGAGACAAGGGTCAAAGTGAACACGTGGATAGGAGAAGTAATATCATTCTTCTGGAAGGCCATTCATCACTTATTTAGGAACCTGTTACATGCAGATATTGGGGTGAAGATAACTGAAAAAAGAGATAGTAATGGGGTACTGAAGGTAGCACTGAGAGATATTGGGAGAAACAAGAGAAAAACAGTTTATTACACAATAAACTTTCTGGGAGCTAGCCCTGATGATGGGAATAGGAGGCATTGTGACAGAAGACAGGATAAGAGGGAACAGAGAATCATCTGGCTTGGTCAGGCACTCTCAGGGGCTGGGGCCCTGGGGCCCCAGGGGAAATAGTTTGTAGAACAAATTACTAGAAAATAACAGGTGTTGCCTGTTCACAAAATCCTAAACATAGCACATGACCAGGCCTCTGAGTGCCTAGACAAACCTGTTGTTTGGTGATTTCCCTTCCTACCCTTGTCTTGTCCTTGACTTTCCAATAAGAATATTACTGAGGCATCAGGACGGTTGAATCACAGAAATTCAGAACTGGGAAGGACCAAAGCTTCTAGTTGTAACAAACCTGATGTAGAATCTTCTAGCCTTCTTTGGGAGGCCTTAGTAGGGATCACAGGATGATAGACTCTCAGAGGTTAGATGTGTCCAACATCACACAGATAAGTAGCTGAGCAAAAAGTTGAACCCATTCCTTCTGGTTCAAATACCATCTTTCTCAGTCCCCTTTCCACCAGGTAAAAATGGCTACTTCCTAAGGCTACTCATTCCCTTTTTAGAAGGTATTAATGGGAAGGATGCTTTTCCTTTTGTTCAGCCTGAATTTTACTTTTTGTATCAAAATTAGATAAATAAAGCACCTATTAAATGCTTACTGATGCAAATACCTATAAAATTCCTAAACCTCCAAATGGGTCCTTACTCTTATGGAACTTACATTTTAATAGAGGAAAATAAAAACATAAATGGGGAGCTGGACCGGGCACCCTTTTGAAGGGTGAGTTGAACAGTGAAAAAAGTAGTGTGCCTGAACCCAACTCAGGAAATGGTGATCCCTGCATGGGACTCACCTGTCTAGACGACAGGCCTCAGGCTTGGATAGCTGCAAAGACTCTTGAGAGGTAATTTAGTCCAGCTGCAAAGACTCTTGAGAGGTAATTTAGTCCATTTTACAGGTGAGGAAATGGGAAAGTAGGTGACTCTTACAAAGTCACAAAGCTAGTAAGTAGCACACCCAGGGTTGCCAGTTCTGTCTTCTGGGATGAGACAAGAAACCTTCCCTCTTCTCCATGTATCCGGATGCTGTTGCTCAGTGAGAATGTCTCCACTTCATTTATGCCCAGGGTTCTTTCTAAATTTTAAATCCTATCCTACATTTTTGACTTTGATCTTCCTTGCTTTCCATCTGGTCTTTGGAGTGCAGTGGTAATTACTGATATATTATCGCTGGTGTGATTTAGGAAATCTGCAGTTAGGAAGTCAATTAGGTGTTGAAACAAACTGAACCAGTCCCCTTACACCACAGTAGCCTGGGGGTAAGAGTTTTCTCTAAAGGGTAGCAGACCTGGGTGTTATATCCTGATTATTCCTGGTCTCTGGGGGACCACATCATAGCTTCTTGGAGAATTTAATTTTCATCTCAGCACTGGTCTAGGGTTGCTCCTTATTTAACCAGTGCAAGTTACTTAAATTCTTCAGGTCTCATTTTCTTCTGTAAAACATGGGGGATAGACTAGATGATATGTAAGATCTCTTCACCTTCTAAATCTATGCTGCTATAATCTATTCTGGGATAGACTTCAACACAGTGCCCTGATAACAAAAATAACAATAACTAATACTAATATAATGCTTACTTAAGTGCCAGGGAACAAATGTTTTGCAATTATTATTTCATATTATCCTCATAATAATCCTGTGAAGTAGGTGCTATTATTCTAGTTTTAGAGGTAAAGGAACTATCTGAGGCTGGATTTGCACTCAAGATTTCCTAACTCCAAGCCCAGCACTGTATCCACAGGCCCCCTAGCTATCAGGCAGGGGTGTGTGCTGGGTTATTAAATTTAGTCATTACATTTTTAGTGAGAATGCACAAAAATTTTAATAATCCAGATTAAACTGAAAAGTTGTCTTGCCCAAATTTGTTTTCATAGAGAAGTTTGTTGAATATTTACAAGCATATTATCAGATTATCTTGGTCAGGTGTGTTTCTGTGATCCTCAGTGTTCTAATCTGTGTAATGAGAATTGGGCCATACCACTGTTTGTAGCATTAAGATCCTATGATCTTTTAAACTTTTATTGGACCTCAGAACTGCTGGAGATGCCTTCTGAATCTTGGGAACTAAGGGTCATCACTTCCAGGAGGGGTCTCTCTGAACTGATACTGTCACTTAACATATACTGTCTTAGGCTAGAGTTTTATTCAAAGATCCAAATTAGATGGGCACTCAACAGGCATCTCTAGCTGGGGAGCCAGGCACAGAGCTATTTGAATAAACATGTCTCCTCATTGACCTTAAGGGGGTGAGTTGATTAATTTGTATTCCTGCTTAAGGGGTCTAAAACAGGCTTAATAGCTGGAATGTGAAACATGGGTGTATGTGCCTTGTGGGCCTGCTCCAGCCAGAGGCCAACCACTTCATATTAAATGCCAGCAGTTTCTTAAATGCCATTGATGTTTTAGAAATGAATTCTTTCACTGTTCATCTCCATATACTCAACTAATAATAATAATAATAGTTAGCATGTATATGCTGCTTTAAGATTTGCAAAGCATTTTCCAAATATGATTTTGTTTTAACTTTACAAGAGCCTTGGGAGGTGAGTGCCCTTATTATCCCATTCTACAGATGAGGAAACTGAGGCACAGAAGTTGAATGACTAGCTAGCAAGTCCCTAAAACTGGATTTGAATTCATGTCTTCCTCGTTCAAATACAGTACTCTATTTACATTTATAAAAGGCTTAACAAATAAGACACTATTAATACATTATCTCATTTGATCCTTACAAGGAGCAAATTTGATTCTAACTACCTAACAAGGCATGTACTGCAGATATTGTTATCCCAGTATTATGAAAGAATAAATTGAGACTGAGAGATTTTGCCAAGAAAAGTTCAAATGGGGTCACAAAGGGTCTGATGTTTCTGAAACTACTGAACAACCAACAATTAATTCAAGACTAGATTTTGTTCTTTCTTTTCCTTTCCTTTTTGCTTTTTCTTCCTTCGTTCCTTCCCTCTTTCCTTCCTCCCTCCCTCCCTTTCTCCCTCTCTTGCTCCTTCCCTTCTTCCATTTCTCTTTCTCTCCCTCTCTTCTTTCCTTCTTTCTATTTCTTTTTCTTTTTTTATAAGCCTATTGGGATTAAGTGACTTGCCTGCTATTAAGAGGTAAATATTTGAGGCTCCATTTGAATTCAGTGACCCCAGGTCAATGTGCTATCCACTGTACTATCTAGCTGCCCCTTAGGTCAGATTTTGAAGTTCATTATTCTTATTCCAATTCTGGTAACCTACCCAGTACTCTGCTTTAGAATGGAGATTAATGACACATATCTAGATATAAAGGAACAGTTCCCCAAGAAGCAAATAATTCACTTTACATAAAGGTCTAGAGATCATCAGGGCTTGTTCTGATTTTTATATGTTGCTAATAGTTCGTGAATTGCCAGGGCAATAACTAGAGTGCACAGCATGAATTAAACTGTGCATCTTGAAAATATAATTGTAGAGGTAGGTGGCACAGTAAATAAAGCATCAGCCCCTGAGGCAGGAAGCCTCAGATATTTGACTTGTGTACTAGCTGAGTGCCCCTGGATAAGTCATTTAACCCCGATTGCTTCACTAAAAAAAAAGAAAGAAAGAAAGAAAGACATAAAAAGAAAAGAAAAAGTATAACTGCAAACTTAGTTTTTGAAATACTAATTATTTAGACTAGGACAACCAAATGACGGAACCACCCTCTATCCTGGTTATGGCTAATCTACTCATTAGATAGAATCCTTGTATTTCAGAAATATTTTCCTTGGGGAAGTAGAACCAAGATTGAGGGTGAGTAAATGAGCTGCCATATGCTTATGCAATTATGACATCTTATTTCTTTTCAGTGATTGTTTGCTATCTTTAACCTATTGTTATATGTGTTACATGTAGCATTATTCACTGTGGAAAAAAATGAACTTTATGTGAAGAAACCATGCATGTGGCTAGAGTGGACACCATTTAAAAAACTTTTCATCCTAATAATAAAACCCAAATAATTTCAATGGTGAGACTGGCTACCTAAATAGTAAGATAGTCTCTCATTTAAGTGAATCTCTCTTTTTCCCTGAACAGATTTTGGTTATAGAAATAAATACACAGTCACTATATGCAAAAACACTGCTCTTGACCTTCATTGAGGGATTATTGGTCCAAACTAATCCATAACTTTTTCTGTCTGAGTAGTGAGCTTGAAATACGAAATAATTTTCAAATGAAAGGGAGAGGTCAGGGAAAGGACAAAGAATTTCTAAATATGTATTGGTAAAAATGAACACTCTTGCCAATCAATTGGGATGTGGGGAACTGAGCACATTTTGGATATAAATGTGATGGAATGCTATTGTGCTAAAAGAAATGATGAAGAAGGTGGTTTCAGAAAAACCTGAAAGGTCTTATATGAAGTGATGCAAAATGAAATGAGCCAGAAACAGGAGAAATCATTAATATAGTAAAAACAATATTGTAAAGATGATCAGCAGTAAAGATTTAGTAACTCTGATTAACATAGTGATCCATCTCTATTCCAGAAGACTCATGATAAAAAATGCTATTTACCGCCAGATAATATATGGACTTAGAGCATAGATTAAAGTATATTCTTTTATCTTTATTTCTTTTCCTTGGTTTTGTTGTTGTTGTTGTTGTTGTTACTGTTTTATTTTGGAGGGGTTTTATTGGAATTGGCTAATGTGGAAATATGTTTTTGCACAACTTTATATGTATAATAGGTACTGTATTTCTTGCCCTTTCAATGGATGTGGGAAAGTATGAAGGGAATGAGATAATTTAGAACTGAAAATAAAAAGAAAATTGAATTAAAAAGAAAAAAATTAAAAAGAAATGAAAATGAATGCTCTTGATTTAATTAAGAGCTATGGGGTTAGGCTAAACTTAGTTCCAAAGTACTTTAAAAGCATTAGAATCAGGGCAGCTAGTTGTTGCAGTGGATAGAGCACCAGTCCTGAAGTCAGGAGAACCTGAGTTCAAGTCTGGTCTCCGATACTTCACACTTCCTGGCTGTGTGACCCTGGGCAAGTCCTTAACCCCAATTGCCTCAGGAAAAAAAAAAGCAATAAAAGCAATCCTTCATTTATTCCACCATTTCACCCATGGTATCTTCAGCATGCCATCTTGGTGCCATTTGAGAAGAGCTACAATTGTTAGTTTATTGGCCAGGTGTATATTGTTTTGCAAATGTTTGGCTGTGTTGGGTGCTGGTAAACATATAATAACTGGCTTTCCAAAAACAAACCAAAACAAAACTCATGCTCAGCTAAACACTTAAATTTAACATGTATTATTAATATTTCCTCTATTCCTTAAGTCTATAAATCAATAAAATAATCACTCAAGCCCTATTTGGTAACATTGCCTTCCAAGATATAAATGCTCACACAACAACTTTAACAGTTTGCTTCCTGAGCAGATTTGAGATGTCTCCAGTGTACTCTTGGTTTGATCCCACCTCACTGCTCTTGATCAAGCCACTAATGTGTTTGTCATATTAGATGTTCCTGATTTTGGGTCTAATCATGTGACCTCAGAATTCCAAAAGAAGTAATGTCCTTCTTCTTTAACAACATCCCAGAGGGATGAATATGAATATAAGCATTCAGATCTCTGACTCACTAATAGGACCAACCACAGCTTTATAAAATAAACTCTTAAGAGCAAAAGAAGATGAAGAACTGGAAAAATAAATAAAGGGTAGATTATTTGGAGATAATGAAACAGAGTAATTAAAATGTCTGGTTCTGCATGAAGAAGGAAGTGATTTTGAAATTGAACCAGTTTCAAAAGAGGCTTGGCAAAGAAGTTGGTGGGGAGAATTTTGGTGCAGAATGGTTTGGGCAATGTACTAAGTGGGCAAAGGTGACAAATAGTCTTTCAGAGCTGGAATGAAGAACATAAATTAGAAAGTAGAGTTAGATTTGGGAAGTTAGGAAAAGAAGGGCTTATTATTAAAAGGTCTTAATACTTCTGATTATGAGCTTCATTTTGTGGCAGAACATTGTTTTTTGTCTTTATAAGTCTTGCAAAGAAATAATTGTAACAGTATTACCCAATAGAGATTTCAGCATTTAAACTAGATTTAATCCATTGCCTTTTGTTCTTGGTGATATACAAAAAAATAGCTTTTATTACTTTGTGGAAAATAAATATAACATCAGAAAGGATTCACTGAGCCATATTCTTCATTTATGTTCTGCCCACCCCCTAACCCCATCTTCACTATGTTCCTGTTCTGAACCAGCCACATGGGAAAGTCAAAAGAAGACATAGAGAAAACACTTAACCTTTTCATTTTTCCCAATAGGTAGATCTTAAATGCAGCTTCACATTTCGCAACTCCAAGCAGACCTACTCAGGAATCCCTGTCATTGTGTCCAATATGGACACAGTTGGTACTTTCGAGATGGCTGTGGTGATGACTCAGGTAACTTGTTGGGAAAGGAAGGATTTTTCTCTTTCTTCTTTATAGCTGGGAATTGGAAAACTGCCCTCTGAATGTTTGCAGAGTGAAATAAGTTCCAATTAGTACTTCCTCAGTCAGCTGTGGATGCAGTAGTGATAAGAGGAGAAAAACAAGGATTTATCTTATTTTATTAGGGGAAATAGAGCAGTTCCATTGTCCATAATGGTTCTTCAGCTCAACTCCTAATCAGGAACTTAAGTGAGATCAATTCTTCACTTGTGACAATCAAATAATAGGAACCCTAGATTAGCATCCTTTCTTTCCCTACCCATGTATTATGTAAAATAATTTGGGGAGCTTGAAGTCTTAAGAAACTCAGTTGTTTGGATGATACTAGAAAGAAGAATTATGATGTCAAGATTTAAAGCCTCCACTTTAAATAAATCTATCTGTAAAAACTAAAACACATTTTGATAATGCTAAAAGGATATCTTTCCTGGTCTTTTGGGTTTTTTTTCTTTTTATATTGAACTTGAAATATCAATTTAAGATAAAAGACAGACTTGTTACCCCACCCTCTTCCAGAAAATGTCTCTCCTATAAGTTATCATCATTCTAAATTAGAATAGTTATATACCCCTTGAAAAACTTGTCTTTTACTTCTTTGGCTTCCAACTGTACAACACAGTTCTTTGCACGTAGTTGGCCCTTAATAAATGCTCCCTTGAGAATAATGATATTTCATGTGATGATTGTGAATCTATTTTGATGGCCAAAAAAAAAAGAAGGAAAAGAAAACTTTTTGGCTAAAATATAATGTTTTTTTCCTATGAAGGTTGCTAAAATAGTCACAGGAGTTACTGGGACTTATTGTTATGATTAGAATGAAATTTTTTTGAACAATTTTCATACTTAGCAAATGAGTTGGAATCATATCATAAAAGTCACATAGTTGGCCTTAGAAATCATTGAACATAATCTTCTACCACTGTCTTGGATAGGTGATCATCTATCTTATAATTTAATGCCTCCTGCAAATAGGGTACTCTTAATGACTTGAAGTCAAGTCAACAAGCATTTATTATGTACTTGCAATGTGTTGGGCATATTGCTAAGCTCTGGAAATACAAAAAAAGGCAGAAAATAATTCTTATTTTCAAAGAGCTTCTTCAAGTCCTTTAATCCTTCAAGTTTTTCTCAACAAATAATCGAGGTAAATAATTCAAGCATCATCATCATCATTATTCTTGTTTATAGATAACATTTGTATGGCACCTATTATGTGCCAAGAAATGTGCTAAACACTCTACAATTATTATCTCATTTGATCCCCATAAAAACCTTGGGAGATAATTGCTATTATAATCCCCATTTTACATTTGAGGAAACTGAGGAAAACAGAAGTTAAATGACTTGCTCAACTAGTAATTATCTGAGACTGGATTTGACTCTAGAACTGATGTTCTCCATCTAGGTTATCATTTCTATCTTGCATATAAGGAATTGGGCCATTCTAATTTTAGGCATCTCATTGATAGTATGTTCTTTTCTATATTGACTTGAAATCTGTCTCCATATAACTTCTTCCCATTGGTCTTGTTTTTCCTTATTGAAACCCTAAAGACTAAGTCTAATGAATGAAGAATTTTGTACTCAAAATGCTCCAATACATATATAACCTAATAATAATTTTCCCTAAGCTCAGATTTCAGTCTGCTCCAGTGGTTTTCTATTGCCTTTAGGGTAAAATACAAACTTTCTTTAGCTTTTAAAGCCTTATACAACTTGACTCCAGTCTATCTTCCAGCTTCATTGGAATTATTTTTCTTCCTTTGTGATCCAGTCAAACTGGCCCTCTTTCTCTTCCTCACACATGACAAACCATCTCTCATTTCCCATCTCTTGTCTCTGTACTAGATATCCCTCCTTCCTGGAATGTGCTTCCACCTTACCTTTGCCTCCCAGAGTCCCTGTCTTTCGTTAAAATGCAGCAGATTTCCCAGTTCAAATAACCTTTTATTTAGCTACTTTGTAACATTTGTATTTATTCCTTTTACATTTAGACTGTTTATGTTTATATATGTAGTTTCTATGTACTCCTTAAAAATAAGAAATTTCATTCTTTCCTGCTAAGTGCAGTGTCTACAAAGGTGCTTAAATACTTGATTGTTATTAATCTCATCAATGTGAGCCTGCCCTCCAGTGCAAATTTTAACCTTTCTATACCTACCTATCCAGTGTTATATTCCTTATGCATGTCTTTCAAATAATTTACTACTGGGGCTGTTGTTCTGGGGGACTTTTTTGCATTCTCTTGATATTGTGTGACTACCAATGAAGCAAGTAACTCTTTATTGGCAATCCCTCCATTCTTAAGATTTGAAGAGTCTGTCTCTTATTTGGGTCAGGGTCATATATTTCTTTTGACTATATCTTTTATTCCATTTTAACCAGTGTAATCCTTTTTTTTGGGGGGAGGGCATATGTTGCTGTGAAATATCAAACTTGTGGGCCTTAATTACTCTTTTGATCTTCAGTTTCAATTATGCAAAGATGGTAGTACTCTCTGTTTTGATCATCTTTAATTCAGTAAACATTTATTAAGCACCTACTATGTGTCAGGCATTCCTGTCCTTGAGTTTACAATCTAATCTGGTAGCCATGCCAAACCACTGGAAGAAAATCAATATTGAAAGATGGGCCTCTATTCTTGGAATGCCAGTGGAGTCTCTCCTCTTTTATATTCTTCTGTGCCCTCAAATTATGACCTCCAGAGTAGATCTCTTTTTTTGGGGGGAATCTAATCTATTCTAGTTGTTCTTCTCCATCTTTAGGCCTCCTGGCCTCTACAGGACCCTTACTATCACATCACACTGCCTCGAGAACAACTCAACTATTCTAGGTTTAGGTTAGGTACAAGAAAGAACTTATTGAGAATCAGAATTGGACTCAGATATCAGCTGATGCTTTTTCTTGGCGCAGCCTTGCCTGGACCACAGGCTTGACTTAGAAACACAATTAAAGCTTCTCTTGGCAGGGATGATTCTTTTGACCATTTATGGAGGTGACACGGAATGCTGAACAGGGTATACAGAATCTCTAAGGACTTTCTCATCCCACTCATGGCAATGTCTTACTGACCTCATTAGAGATGCTAATCTCATTGCAGGCTCTTTCCAATCAGGACAAAATTGCAAACATGGTTTTGAGTGTCATTACTTACCCAGACACCTTAGCTATCTGTTTCCTCCTGGGAACATATTCAAAGCAAGGTACATGTAAGTGTCAGGAAAATGGTACTTTGAGGCTGTGAGATAATAACTACCATCTGGGCTGGAGGAAAATGGGCTGACTTGGCTTCTAACCCTAATGATGTTTTGTTTCCCAGCATGCCATGTTTACAGCAATTCATAAGCATTACACCCTGGAGGACTGGAAGCTGTTTGCCACAAATCACCCAGAATGCCTGGAGGTATGATCACATTATGATTATTGATCATTTGACTCATGTCAAGGTGTATTTATGTTATACTGGAAAGAAAAAAAAGACACTAGGTTTTCAAAGGTATTCAGAGTAGAAAGAGAGAAGCATATTTTGAATGTAGTGTTTTATATAGAAAGGTTCAAGTGGAGTGTCATGTGTAATTCTAAAGATTTGGGTTAGATGACTTCTGGCATCTCAATTTTGGGATTCTGGGATTCAGTTTTATGATTCTATGATCCATCTCTAAGGGAACTTCCAATAGTAGACTCAATTAAACAGACAGTGCTCCCTCCTGGGAGAATGAAGACCTAAAAAGAGAAGAAATCAGATTGATTTTTTAAAAGGCATTGGGGAAAGCAAAAGGTGATAGGTATGTGTATTGTTTCAAAGTAACTGGTAGGGGTCATTAAGTTCTGGTGATAAGATGGGGATATCAAAGAATTAAAAGAGAGTAAAAAAGAGAGGAACAATAACCTTAATAGAAGGAAGCAGTGAAACAGTGGAAAGAGCACTGCCTCTAAAATCAGAGGCTCTCAGTTCAAATCCTTCTTTTGATACTTAACTACCTATGTGAGAATGAGTGAGTCACTTTGCTTCCTTAGTCCTCAGTTTAATCAACTGTACAATGAAGAGATTGAACTGGATTGCTTTTGGGGTCCCTTTTATGTTCCTATGATTGATCTTATGAATATTTACTTTTCTACGGACTGGAATCCAAAGACAGACTCTGTCATCAAAAGAAGGAACTGTTTTCAGATGGTTTCTGATCCTATGTGAAATTACTAGCAAACTGTTCAAAGAATTATTTTTGTTACTTTAAAGTAAGTAACATAGGTTTTTGTATGAGAGAGAAAACTCCTTACCTTTTTTTTTCCCCCATGAAAACCTATTTTGAGTGCTAGCATGTTATAGCAGAAACAACACTAGATTTTGATGGTATAATAAATAGAATGCTGTACCTGGAGTGTGAAAGACTCATCTTCCTGAGTTCAAATTGGCCTCAGATACTTGATAGCTGTGTGATTGGGCAAGTCATTTAATCCTATTTGCTTCAGTTTCCTCATCTGTAAAAATGAGCTGGAAAATGAAATGACAAACCATTCCAGTATCTTTTCCAAGAAAATCTCGAATGAGATCATGAAGAATTGGACATGACTGAACAACAACAATAAAAATTTGTAATAATACCTGCAATATCTACCTCTCAAGGTAGTTGTGGATAATGTGTGTAAATATGATTAATGTGTGTAAATGAGATTTGCAAAAGAAAAACAACTTGAATAGACAAAGAGAAACTGTTACGAAATCAGTATGAGAAGGGGAATTAATATGTGGCAGTATTAGAACAGAGACAATGGGGATTAAGAAATCCAGTCATGTGCAATAGGGCCTATTTGAGTTTCTTAGAGAAAATGTCTTTGCTTTCCCTTGGGCCATTAGCAGTTTTGAATGGGAGGGTTGGGGAGTATAACCTCTGTTTCTAGCCCCAAACTGCAAAGCAAATCCAATCTTAATATAACTTCTGAATATAAAAGCAGCAACTATTAGTCATACCTTTCAACAAAGAAAAAAGTAAGCATGGTGGAAAAGAAAGGCAGACATGTCCAGCTCTGCTTCTTCCTAATTCATTCCTGAAGGTTTTTTCCAGTAGTTTCTGAGGTAAGGCTAGCAGAAAATTCATCATAGGCCACATAAGAGATGCTCTCCGTAGGACTAAAAAAGGGTCACTTTGTGACTGCCAAGTTCTATCACCTCATACTGATTGCTGCTGTTGAGGGTACATGTAGTTCTTTGTTACCTGAGTCAGTACATTAATTATGCCTGGATTCTATTTAATGAGAAGATAGTTCTATAAGATAAAAGATTTCAGTGTCTCCAACTCAGTAACTGAACAGGTGATATTTTGTTTTCATTTTACAACTTGCAAGTGATTGATGTCTATTTTCTTTTCCTTCTCCTTTGTCTTAAAACAGCCTTTTGAGAAACTTGTTAATGGACAATCAATGATTCCCCTGGTGCCCCCCACCCCAATCTCCATTTCTGTAAATACAGTTTTGGACACTTCATTAATAAGAACCTCAACTTTTATTATGAATTCTGAAAATCTGATTTATTCTGCCTAGAGTCTAATTAGAAAGTGAAAACTTAAAAGCTTATGAGTCCTGAGGAAATTTAGTAACCTGAATTCATGGAATCTCAAGAGTTGCAAAAGATCTATTTAAACCAACCTGGACCTTTTCAAGAATACCTTTGATGATATATTCAATTAGTGGTCATCTAGTCTTTTTTTGACTTAGAGACCTAGACTATTATCTTCCCAAGACAGCTCAGTCCATTGGGGATCACTACTTGTAAGTGAGTCTTCTCTTTATTGTTCTTCAGTCATTTTCAATCATGTCCAACTTTTCATGACCTTATTTGGGTTTTTTTGGTAGAGATACTGAAGTGGTTTGCTATTTCCTTCTTCAGTTCATTTTAAGATAAGGAAATCGAGGCAAACCAGGTAAAATGACCTGTCCAGGGTCACACAGTAAGTGTCTGACGCCATATTTAAACTGAGTCTTCCTGACTCCAGGCTGGACACTGCATTTACTGTACATCCTAGCTCTTCTAATCTTTCCTTATATTGTATTGAAATCTTTCTCTCACTTTTACCACCCATTATTATAGGTTTTCTCTGTTGGTAGCCAACAGGAGAATTTAAACCCACTTCCACATGGATAGATAGAGATAGGAACTAGACCTAAAATTTAATTGATATAGGGAACTTAGAGATGAAGAAATACCCCTTCCCTTACCAGTGCAGGTCAACACCTTTGTTGTAGCTTATTTATAGCCTTGAGTTGCCTACAGCAATGGTTTCAAACTGAAATAGAAGGATCCTTATGGATGCATATTGACTTAGAAAACCACATATTTACATTATCTGTGCTCCATTCTATTTTTATTAATCTAGTTTTATCACTCTGAGAAATGTTTGATACCTTTTGTCTAGCACTGAGATGGAAGTGACTTAGCCAGGATCACAAAGCCACTATTTGTCAGAAGTAGGATTTGAACCAGATCGTCCTGATTTCAAGGCCAGATGTTTATGGACTATGCCTTGTTGCCTCCATATGACATTCTTTTAAATGCTTAAAGAAATTTGTTAGGCCTCTTCTAATTTTCCTCTCCAGACTAAACATCCTCAATTACTACAACAATTATGATTTGATTTCCAGGCCTTTAACCATTCTGGTTACCTTTTTCTAAATACTCTTCAACTTCTTAGCATTATTTGTAAGTGCAACTCCCAGAACAGAACAAAATATACTCCATTTGTGTGACCCTGGATAAATCTCTTACTCTCTGCTTCAGTTTCCTCAGTTCTGAAATATGAATAATAATATATACCTCCCTGGCTTGTTGTAATGATTAAATGAAATAACTTTCATTTATAATATAATTAATATAATAAAGCGCTTAACTCAGTACATGACACATAGTAGGCACAATATAAATGCTAGATGTTGTCATTACTATCATTGCCATTATTATTTCTTGTTCCCTTTGCTCATCACCCATACTTTTCTGTATCTGAGCCTGTCACTAAGAGTTAGGAAGAGGGGGACCAGAGCAGTTAACAAACATTTGAGGCTATCACTGTTCCAAACTCTGGCCATACAAAGACAGGCAAAAACATTGTTTAACTTCAAAGATACTATGTTTTAATAGAAGAGACAATATGTAAACAATTATATAAAGGCAAGAAAAATATAGTAAAAATGATAAGTACTCCTGGAAAATAGGAACTAGCTATGGGAGGGAAAGATTTCTTGTAGAAGTTAAGATCTAAGCAGAAGTGAAAAAGGAAATAATTCTAGAAAACTTACAGTCAAGATGGTGTAGTTTGTGTAGAGAACAAGGTCAGTGGTTAGATATGGATCATAGAATACAGTAGAGGGGAATAAAGTTTGAGGACAGGAAAAGTTGGAAAGGGCCAGATTGCAAAGGCCTTTAAAAGATAAACGGGTTTTTTTATTTGATCTTGGAGGTAATAAGGAGGCACTGAACCCTGTTGAGTATGAAGGTGACTTACTTAGACCTGTGATTTAGGAAGATTATTTTTGGTAGCTTAATGGAGGAGAAATTGGAGTGGGAAGGGAGGTCAATGAAAAGGTTACTGTTATAGTCCAGGTGTTAAATAATGAGGGCCTGTTTCAAGCAGCTCAGCTGTCAAAAAGGGAAGTGTAGAAGTTCTAGAAATAAATTTCCTTGAGTAAATTGTAAACTCTTTTAAGGGCAGGGTGTGTGTGTGTGTGTGTTTGTATCTTCAGCACCTATTGCAGTGTCTGGGATGAAGCAGGATCATAAAATCATAGATTTTGAGCTAGGTAATTTTCTTAAGTTCAACATAAGAATTCTGCAAAAAATAAGTGAATAAATTCTAAATGAAGAATTGAAGCTTAAAAAAAAGATTTAGAGCTAGAAGCTTATTGAAGCACATTAAAATAGGATTTGAATTTGGGTCTTTATGACTCAATTTGGCACTCTATTTACTGTATTATATAGCATTTTACATTTAAGGCAGATGAGTGAAAAGACTTTGAAAGCAGATGACTGAATTATGGAGATCCATGCAGCTTTATTGTTACCTTCTTTATCAACTCATATTCTGTAGTATTTCTAACAGTATATCATTTTCAGGATTAGCTCAGGAGATGGGGAATGCAAGTATGATTGTCTCTGCTTTAGAGATGAAGAAATTGGGAGTAAAGATAATAAGGGCCTTACTTCAAAGTTGGGATTTCAACCCACCCAGGCTTTCTGACTTCAGGCCCTAAGTGCTCTCCATGGCACATATCTGCCTCCATTTATTGAAATGATATATTATGATGATACACTAGAAAGAATGACAATTCCAGCACTAGGGGAGCTGGAATCAAGTCTCACTTCTGACACTCTATTGAACAAATCATCTAAGCTCCATAGGCCTCAGTTTCCTTATCTGTAAAACAAGGAATTGGACTAGATAGCCTCTGAGGTATTTTTTTTTAAATTTAACTCTATAGCTATGATCTCTGTTAACATTTCTTGAACTACATTCCCCCCATTAGAACATGTTAGAAGGCAAAGATTGCTTTGTTTTGTCTTTGTATCTCTATTATTTAACATATTTGTTGGGTGGTTTAGTCATTTCATTAATTTCTAACTCTTTATGACCCTATTGGACTTTTTTTGACAAAGATAATGGAGTGGTTTGCCTAGTTTCTTTTTCAGTTCATTTTATAGATAAGGAAACTGAGGCAAATGGAGTAAAGTGACTTAGTGCCCAATGTCACACAGCTAGTAAGTGCCTGAGGCTGGATTTGAACTCAGGCCCCAAACTCTATCCACTGTGCCAACCCAGCTGCATATTTACTATGTATATACTATATTAAACCACATATATGTGTGCGTATATAAATACTGTTGTATAGTAAATGTTTATTAATTGATTGATTGATCCTTGCCAGTGTATGACCTAATTAAAGAAATGAGGAAAGAAGGGAGGAAAGAGAGGTTTCCAAAATAACCAAGAACTTGTTCATTTCTGGAAGGGTCTTATGGTCAAGATCCTAGTCTAAGGATGGTGGAGATGAGAAATAAACTTGGGCTTTCTGATTTTAGGTCAGAAACTTTTATACTGAGATCTGTTATCTCAAAACTAGTCACAATTGTTGAGAAAGCTGCCTCAAAAGATTATTGGTGAGTGGGTTGAAGTTGGGACTGTATTTTCAGAGCACTGACATTCATGTCTGTTTTTTTTTTTTAATTTGTCCAGCATGTAGCTGTGAGCTCAGGCAGCGGACAGAGTGACCTGGAGAGGATGAGCAGTATTCTGGAGGCTGTGCCACAGATTAAGTATATTTGTCTAGATGTGGCCAATGGGTATTCTGAACACTTTGTGGAATTTGTGAAGCTTGTCCGAGCCAAATTCCCAGAACACACCATTATGGTAGGTATGGCAGATGCTGTGATTGGTGGAGAAGGAAAAGAAAGAGGGATGCTGGGAGGGAGCAAGAAAAGACTGAACTAGATTTGGGCTCTTGGTTTCATCAATGCCTCTTGTGAAAGAGAATGATTAGAAAAAACTCAAATAGCTGATGTGGAAAACCTCATTATTCTTCTCTGTTTCTTACCCAAATGAAGTCAGTTAGACTCTTTAAAGCATCAGCTCTTTAAAACTGCATTCCATTTTCTCTTTGTTAAATATTGTCAAATATTTTGGATCAAGTCATACCATTCCTGAACATCTGTCATTTGGTCTCCAAAGGCAAATAATAAATTTTGTTAATGTAACACTTCAGAAGATCTATAATTTCATCAAGATAAGCATTTCTTTATTGTTACAAATTCCAAACGTCTTAAACCTTAGTATACAGCTTATGATTTTGATGCTTTCTTTATTGGCTAATCTTCTGGTGAGGAATCTCGATGAGCTTAGTCGGGCTAGTGCTTAGAGGCTAACCAACCCCATTGTTAGTGATCTCCTTATGTTTGAATGCTTTCCAGGTCATAGGCTCATAAACTCACATATTTAGAGCTGATCTTAAAGACCATTGAGTCTGTTAATAGAATTTTACTGTTTTGGATTCTAAGATGTGAATGACTGGAGCTGTACAAAGCAGGCTTAGAAATGGGTTTTAGAGATCATGTAGGAATTTAATTAATCATTTTCAGAATAAGGAATATAGTTTGCAAACTTTAAAGTTCTCGTGAGCAGAAGATTGCCACCTGTTACAGGAAAGGAAGAGATTTTATATACAAATTATAAGTGGAGAGGGAGGGAGAAGATGATTTTATTTTCAGGGTTTGAGTGGTTTCTTATGCCAAGCCCACAAGTACAGGACAATATGGGTGTTCTCCAGTTTTATGAGAATATTTCATAAGTGATTGTTTCAAATTCTGGAGGTTGTTACTTGGTGGAGGAAGAGAATCATAATTCTGTGATGGGAACATGTTTTGCAATCTTTGATTCGCTTCACTTAACACACACAAGAAAGTGATGTCAAGAACTGATTGATATTTCAAACTATATTATAAGATTCTGACTCCCAAGTCAAGAGTCTGCTGGAAAGTGATACTTCTTTTTTTTTATTATTAAAGCTTTTTATTTGCAAAACATATGTATGGGAAATTTTTCAACATTGACCCTTGCAGAGCTTTCCATTACAAATTTTTCCCACCTAGCCTCCACCCCTCCCCTAGATGGAAGGAAGTCTACTACATGTTAATTATGTTAAAATATTTGACAAATCGAATATGTGTATACATATTTTTACAGTTATCTTGCTGTGCAAGAAAAGTTGGATCTACAAGAAAAAAAATCTGAGAAGGAAAATATAATGCAAGCAAACATCAATAGAGAGCATAGAAATGTTATGTTGTGGTCCACATTTCATATCCCTCTCGCTGGGTGTATATGGCTTTCTTCACTGAACACTTGGAACTGGTTTGAAACATCTCATTGCTGAAGAGAGCCATGTCCATCAGAATTGATCATCATATAGTATGGTTGTTGCAATGATCTCCAGGTTCTGCTCATTTCACTCAGCATCAGTTCATGCAAGTCTCTCCAGGCCTCTCTGAAATCATCCTGCTGGTCATTTCTTACAGAACAATAATATTCCATAATATTTATATACCATAATTTGTTCAGCCACTCTCCAATT
>JAJPUD010000557.1:341974-365813 GCA_023553655.1 Myrmecobius fasciatus | reverse complement strand
TGTATATGGCTTTCTTCACTGAACACTTGGAACTGGTTTGAAACATCTCATTGCTGAAGAGAGCCATGTCCATCAGAATTGATCATCATATAGTATGGTTGTTGCAATGATCTCCAGGTTCTGCTCATTTCACTCAGCATCAGTTCATGCAAGTCTCTCCAGGCCTCTCTGAAATCATCCTGCTGGTCATTTCTTACAGAACAATAATATTCCATAATATTTATATACCATAATTTGTTCAGCCATTCTCCAATTGATGGGCATCCGTTCAGTTTCCAGTTTCTAGCCACTATAAAAAGGGCTGCCATGAACATTTTTGCACATGTGTGTCCTAGAAAGTAATACTTCTGAAGAAAATCTAGATTATTAATATATTCATTACACATGTCATATTGATAATTATGAAAACCACAATAATTTTCTTCACAAGTATAACCCCTCATTTAACTGTTTAGAATGAGGAAAATAAAGGTAAAGTGATTTGTCCAGCTTCACACAACAAGTAAATTTCTAGGGTGAGATTTGAACCCAACTCCACCTGCCTTATCCTATCCTATATAATACAAGTAACATTTTAAAATAATTTACAATCATTGAAAAGATTCAGTGTTCAGTTTTGATATATCTCTGTTCTAGAGATCTTCAAATATTTTTGTTCATAGAATAGTATTATTCTTTGTTCTGAAGAATCTTGGCATAAGAGAAAGACTCAATTAGAAATATAGATTTTAGGTAATTGGGAGAGACTGGAACTTGCAAGTGGAAGTTCCAAATGATTCCTGGGACACAGTGGAAAACTGAGGAAATGAAATACTCTGGGATCCAGTGTTCTGAGCCAGTCAGCAAAAGTAATAGGAATAATGATGATCAAAACAATAACTATAATAACTAGCATTATAGAGTACCTGCTATATGCTGGACATAGTGCTAAACACCTACAAATATCTCATTTTATCCTCACAATAATACTGGTAAATAGGTACTATTATCGTTCCCATCTAACAAATGAGGAAATTGAAAGATGTAAAGTTACTTGTGAACTCAGACCTTCCTAATTCCAGATCCTTCATCACTGCACCAGTCAGCTATCTCTGAACACATTTCCCCTTCATTTTGTTCAGTTATACTCTCTTTGTGATGTTATTTAATTCAAATCTGTGGAACAAAAGCATAGTTGAAGCCAATATTTAATTGCTCAACCCAATTTAAAGACCATCAAATGATTGTCTCCACATTCTGGGAAGGAGGAAGTGGTTTGGGGTGTCAACCAGAAAGAGAAGGTAAATTAATAGTTCATTTTCCATGCATTTCTGGGGAGAGAGGGAAAAGGACAGGGAGGGAGAAATTAGGAAGACAATAAGGATTTGGTTAGAAATAATTATTCTGCAGGCTTTTGGTTCATATATGTCTTTACACAGACACACACACTTTTCATTTTTAAAAAATAATTTTACTCATGTTTTATGTGACTGTGGTTATTTCCCCTTTGTCAGTGCTCTATCTTGCCCTCACCCCATCCCCATGCCACTTCTTCTTTGTAACTAAGAATACATTTAAACAGAAACAAGAGCATGACTACCAGACTAGGCTGACCAGCATGGACCACATTCCACGTGTTTGGCTTATCTTTAGACGTATTTGTGTTTCTTTCTTCTTAGTTAAAATAGACAGTTCTGGATTAGATACAGATTAACTCTATCAAATATATTTATTGAATTTCACGAAATCTCAGTTTATGTCTGTGAGGTAGATTGTATTAGAATCAGGGATTCTTAACTGTTTTTGTGACCTGGAACCCTTTGTCAGTGTGGAGAAATCTATGGGCCCCTTCTAAGAATAATTTTTGTTACTTACATTCATAATTGAAGGAAATGCTAAATTTTACTTGGAGGTTAGTGAAAATAAAGATATATTTTTCCCCATCCAAGTTCACAGACTCCTAAAATTTCACCTCCTGTGAAAAAGTCTTACCTAAATAATAAACAGGGCCTTGTTTTATTCCTTCTTTATGTCACCTTTGCTATTTAGCACAGTAAACTCCATACAATACTCATTTAATAAATGTTTGTTGCATATATAATTAGAATAATTACTCCTTTTATTTTCTAGATAGGAGTCACTTCCATAGCACCTCCAGTCTGAGATGTTCCAAGAAATATTTGGAAAAATAGATCAGCAGTCTTATTTCAAATATTTTAGATAAGCATTTCCTATAACATTGTTGAATACCCATGTTTGTATTTACCCAATTTATGTGATCATATTTTGAAGTTAGATATCTGGAGCTCATTAAATTTAGGTTATTTCAGGATTAATTCCTCATTTAGATACCAATATTACCTTCCATATTATTTTTCAGTTAATTTCATTTTATTCTGTTGGATTTTTTTATTACTTCACAAAATTTAATATTTATTTTTAAATTTTTAATGATACCTCTTGTTTCCATCTTCATTTCCCAATATATCACTCCCTACCCCGTCTCCAGAAGAGATATTCTTTATAATACAGAACTAAAAAGAATGAAAACCAGTTCAGTAAAACTAACAAGTCCAGTATTACATGCAGTGTTCCAAATTCATGATCCACTCTCACCCCAACCTTTGCAGAAAAGAGAGGGAGGCATGTTTAGCATTTAGAGCTCTTCACAGTTTGACTCCCCCCATCTTTTCAGATTTATTTCACATTACCCTTCCTGATACACTTTACATTCTATAGCTAAACTGGTCAACTTGCTCTTCCCCATATGCAATATATATCCTATCTCTTAACTCCTTGATTTTTCATGAACCTGGAATGTTCTCTCTCCTTAATCCTGTTTTCTTCCCCCTGAATCTCTAGATCCTTTCATATCTCAGCTTGGGTCTTGCTTCTTACCCTGACCTCCCCAGTCTCTTTTTCATAATTACTTTGCATATATTTATTTCTAGCAAATTTATTTTTAATCTTTATTTTATTTTAATAATTTAAATAAACATTGCTTTATGAATCATGTTGGGAAAGAAAAATCAAAGCAAAAGGGAAAAACCATTGGAGAGATAAGTAAAAAAACAGAAAAAACAAGTGGAGTATAGCATGTATTGATTTGCATTCAGTCTTCTTAGTTTTTTTTTCTGGATGCGGATGGCATTTTCTGTCCAAAGTCTTTTGGGATTGCTTTGGATCATTAAAGCACCGAGAAAACCAAGTCTTTCATAATTGATCATTGCACATTCTTGCTGTTATTGTGTACAATATATTCCTGGTTTCACTTAGCATCAGTTTGTGTAAATCTTTTCAGGCCCTTTTAAAATCAACTTGTTCATCATTTTTAATAGAACAATTATATTCCATTGTCTTCATATACCACTTGTTCAGCCATTCCCCAATTGATGGCATCTACTCATTTTCTAATTCTTTGCTACCACAAAAAGAGCTGTTATAAACATTTTTGCACATATGAGTCCTTTCCCTTCCTTTATGATTTCCTTGAGATGCAAACCCAGTAATAGCACTGCTGGGTCAAAGAGTACGCACAGTTTTATTGCCCTTTGGGCATTGTGCCAAATTGCTCTCCAGCAAAATGTTGGATCATTTCACAATTCCATTATTTTGGATTGCATTAGTGTCCCACATCCCCTCCAAATATATCATCATCTTTTCCTGTCATCTTAGCCAGTCTGAGAGTTGAGAGGTGATAATCAGAGTTGTTTTAATTTGCATTTCTCTAATCAATATTTAGAGCATTTTTTCATATAACTTTAGATGATTTTAATTTCATCATCTGAAAATTGTCTTTTCATATCCTTTGGTCATTTGTCAAATGGGGAATGATTTGTATTCTTATAAATTTGACACAGTCCTTTACATATTTTAGAAATAAAACCTTTATCAGAAATACTGACTATAAAGATTTTTTCCCAGCTTTGTACCTCCCTTTTAATCTTGTTTATGTTGGTTTTGTTTGTGCAAAACTTCTTTGAATTTAATGTAATCAAAGTTGGCCATATTGCCTTTCATAATGTTCTCAAGTTCTTTGATCATAAATTCCTCCCTTCTCCATAGATCTGATAGGTAAATTATTCCTTGTTCTCCTGATTTGTTTATGGTATCATGCTTTATGACCAAATCATGTACTCATTTTGACCTTATTTTGGTATGGGGTATGAGATGTAGGTCTAAACTGAGTTTCTGACATTATTTTACAGTTTTCCCAGCAATTTCTTTAAAATAGTGAGTTCTTATTCCAGAAGCTGGAGTTTGGGGGGTTATCAAATACTAGATTGCTATAGGCCTAGTTTATTGTCATATGTATCTAATCTATTCCACTGATCTACCACTCTGTTTCTTAGCCAGCACCAAATGATTTTGATGGGTGTTGCTTTATAATTTTTAGGTTTGGTACTGCTAAACCATCATCCTCTATACTTTTCATTAATTTCTTTTATTATTTAATTTCTGTTCTTTTGTTCTTCCAATTGAATTTTGTATTATTTATATATATGTAATATTTATATATATATACTTATATATAATATAATACAATATCAATATATAATTTATACAATATATATTTTATATATAAATATATATATGTATAATAAATATATAACTTATATAAATGCATATTTATATAAAAATATATATATATATTTGGCAGTGTCATTTTTATTATATTGGCTCGGCCTAGCCATGAACAATTTATATTTTTCTAATTGTTTAAATATGATTTCATTTGTGTGAGAAGTATTTTGTAATTGTATTCATGTAGTTCTTGGGCTTGTCTTGGCAGGTACACCCCCAAGTATTTTATTTTGTCTAATGTCCATGTTTAAATGGAATTTCTTTTCCAATCTCTTGCTGATGGACTTTCTCAGTAATCTATAGAAATGCCAATTTTTCTAGTACTATAAAGTAATTTTTGGCAGTTTGGTATGGCACTGAATGAGTAGACCAGTTAATTTGTTTATATATGTGTGTATACATGCATATTTGTATGTATATCATCTATCCATGTATGCCACTTTGTCCCAACAATATCCTATCTTTCTCCAAAGAAGAGAGAAATATTTTTATTGTCTGTTTTCTGGAACCATTATTTATTTGTGATTGCATTTAGTTGATTTTTCATTTTTATTGCAATAAGATGTATTATTCTTTAGGTACTTCTTTGCATTGGTTCATACAAATCTTCCTAGTTTTTTCTGAATTCCTTAATTAGTAATTTCTTATTGCATAACAATATTCCATTGCATTTATATCCATATTTTATTCAGCAAATCCTCAATTGATAGGCTTCTACCTTATTTTTGATAGGCTTCTACTTTGTTTCTAGAGCAAAAAGTGGTGCAAATAATATATGTTGACTTTGTTTCTGTCTTCCATAAGGTATGTATACATCAATATTTTAGATCGTTAGGCATGCTAAAAATGTACTATAAAGTGTTCATATCCTTTGACCCAAAGATCCCATTGCTAGTAATATATTCCAAAAGAATTCAGAGACAGAATAAAAGGTCCCATATACAACAAAATATTTGTAATCACATGTTATATGGTAGGAAAGAACTGAAAAGAAAAATAAATGGCCATTAAGTGGGGGAATGGCTAGACAAACTGAGGGACATAAATATAATATAGTATTATTAGGCCATAAGAAATGAGCAATATAATGAATTCAAGGAAGAATTATATGAATTGATGAAAGAAAAAACAGGAAAATAATATACACAATTATTATAGTAGTGTTAAATAAAACAAAAATAAATTCTTTTAATTTTAAATTTTCTTTAAAATTTTTAAATTCTTTACAATTTTCTAAATTTTAAATTATCTTTTAATTTTAATGACCAAGTTTGGCCAGAAAAAAAGATGACTATCTTCTTGTCACTTTTTGAAAATATGAAGGACCAAAGATATAAAATATTATATACACTATCGAATTCTGTTGATGTTTTGGTTTTGCTAAACTTTTTCTTTTCTTTTTTTTTTGTTGTTTGCTACAATATATCACTCTTTGGTATACTGCATAATACACACTAATTATTTGATAAACACTTTTTATCGTGGTTATGGAAGGAGAAGGAATATATTTTGATTTACTTAGAATCACACAGCTAATAAGTGTCAACTGTTTGAGACTGAATTTGAACTCAGATTCAAACTTCAGGGTCCCTGAATCACCTACTTGCCCCAAGAAAGAATATATTTTGAAATAAAGATGATGAGAAACAAAAGGTTTCTAAAATAACAAAAAAGCAAAGAATTATTTCTTTAATCATTCCACAATTTTAAAAAATGACCTTTTGATCAGAGATTGTTTATCCATTTTCAGTATTATGGTCAAAATTAAAGTAAACCAAGATACAAAGACCCAACTATGTTCAATTTATTAGTAAATCGCAAATTCAGCAATAAATAGAATTTTAGCTTTCTCAGAAAAGTTAAAACCAGAAGATGAGACAAGCTAGTATTTTTGTAGTTTTTTTTTTCTTCTGGGAAATATAGAACAAAGTAGCAGAGTTCATAGGTGCAACTTCATAGACAGAAAACAAGTTATGATTGATTACAAAGTCTAACGAAAACTATATGATTGATAACTGATTGTCTGGAAATTGGGAATTTAGAGCTAGTAACAACCCTTCCTTGTTATTAAGGAATACTGATTGATTTTTGGAGCCCATCTGCCTCATTCAGGGCTTGTTAGAACAGAAATAACAAAACTCCTGGTGACCATCTGCTTCATGCAGGAATTGTTAGTGAGATAATAGAACTCTCTTAATTGTACATGGCTATGTAAGGTTCATCAGTAAGACAACAGGTTGTTTTTAATTGTACATGGCTAAGCAAGATTCATCAGGGAGATTACAGGTCTTCCTTAATAATACAAGGGTATACAAGACTTATCATATAAAATAATGTCTCCCTTAATTGTGAATGGACAGATAGATAGATAATATATTCTTTTGAATTAGGATTTGATTTATGGGACAAAGAAAGCTAAACTTCTAAACCTATGAACTTCTTAACTCAGAGACAAAGAAAGGGACTTACAGAATAAAATCAACTACAATTAGGATTAATTAAAAAATAGAATCAATAAGAAATAGAATAAATTTTATTTTCTTAGCTACTTACTATGGTATGTGATATAAGCTGCTGCGCTAAAGCTAATTTCTGTCAAACTGCTTTCAATTTTTTCCAACAGTTTTTTTTTTTTGACCACAGAAGGAATCTTTCCTCCATTAATTTGTTTTTCTTGGGTTTACCAAATATTGGGCTGCTGTTTTGGGTTGTTTCTACTTCATACTTACCTGATCTGTTTTATTGATCTACTTTTCTTTCTTTTTTTCCTTTTGGCCAATATCAAGTAAGTTTGATCTTTATTGCTTCCTAATATAAATTCAAGTATGGTAATGCTATTTTTTCTAAATTCCTCCTTTTAATTGTTGCCCTGGATATTTTATAACATTTATCCAAATGAATTTTGGTATCGTTTTGTCTAATTCCACAAAATGTCCTCTTTGTAATTTGATTTTACATTAAATGTATAAATTAATTTAAATGTGTTAAAGTTTTTATTATATTGGTATATCCCAGTCTTTAGTGCTTGAATATTTCTCCATTTAATTATTTTATTTTATGTTTTATAGCAGTATTTACATAGATTTTGCATGTGTCCTTGAAGTTACTTCTCAAATACTCCAAGCACTTTTTCCCCCTTGATAATTATTTTAAAATTTTAATTAATTTATTTGCATATTATCTTTATTTCTGACTATACTACCTCCTCTATCTAGAGAGTCATATTGAGTCATAAAACTGAAAGGGGGGGAGAGAAAAGAGGGTAGAGAATTAAACACTTACAAAATCAACTAATACATTAACCAAGCCTAATAGTATAAAAGATCCATAACTTTGTTCCCTCACTTCTGCAAAGACGAAAGGGATTGTACCCCCTTATTTCTTTTCTGAGGTTAAGCTGGATCACAATAATTGCACAGTGATTGGGTTTTTTGTTTGTTTCACTTTTACTACTATAGTAATTATGTATATTGTTCTCCTGGCTCTAATTTCCACACTTTGCATCAGCTTATGCAAATCTTCCTATACTTCTCTGAATTCTAAGTATTCATCTTTTCTGGCAATGCAGTAATATTCTATTAACTTCATGGATCAAAATTTTGTTTTCTTGTCACAATTTTCTTCACTCTACATCAGTTCATATTAAGTTTTTCTATGTTTCTCTGTCTTCATCATGCTTATCATTTCTTATAGCATAGTAATATCCCTTCACATGCACATATCACAGTTTATTTTACTATTTTGCAATTGATGGTCACCTACTTTGTTTTTAATTCATTGGTATGACAAAAAATGTGCTACTATTAATATTTTGGCGAATATAGGTACTTTCTTTTGCAATTGTCTCCTTGGAGTGGAATGAAGTGGTCTTCTAGTAGTGCAATCTCCAGTTAAAAGGTTATAAATATCTTAGTCATTTTATTTGTTTAATTACAAATTGCTTTTCAAAATGGTTATATTGATTCACAGCACACTAATAATGCAGTAGTAAGTCTACTTCTCATTCTAATGCCTTTAACATTGCAAATTGCAACCTTTTGAAACAGGGCTTTTCCAATTTTCTCAGCTGCTTGCCTTTTCCTTTCATATATTTTTTACTTTCCTAATATTTCTTTCCCAATTAGAATATGAATTCTTTAAAGACAGGTTCTGGTTTGCTTTTCATTATATCCCTAATATTTAGCATCATTTCTGGCAAATTAATAAGCTCTTTTTATTTTTTTTTTGAAAATTTTTAAATTTTGTTTTTTTTCCAATTACATGATAAACCAATTTTTAAATACATATTTTTTTAATTTGAGTTCCATGTTCTTTTCCTTTCTCCCTCCTTTGCTCATTCCTTGGGAAGACAAGCCATTTGATATAAATACTGCATATGCAGTCATATAAAAATTTCTATATTAAGCATGTTGCAAAAGGAAGCACATGCTCCCCTTATTCCCCTTCCCTCCAAAAAAAGAAAGTTTACAAAAACTATGCTTTGATCTGCATTCATATTCCATCAGTTCTTTCTCTGGAGGTGGATATCATTTTTTATCATAAGTCCCCAGAAATTGTCTTGGATCATTGTATTGCTGAAAATACCTAAGTCTTTTGAAGTTGATAACTATATAATATTACTATTTTACTGTATACAATGTCCGCCTGGTTCTGTTCATTTCATTTTGTATCAGATCATGTAAATCCTTCCAGGCTTTTCTGAAAGTTTTATGGCTCTTTGGGCATAGTTCCAAATTGTTCTCCAGAATGATTGGATCAACTATGTATTATTATTCCTGGTTTTCACATTCCCTACAAGATTAGTTATTTTGCTATTTTGTTACATAGCCTATCTGATATATGTGTGGTGGTACCTTAGAGTTGTTTTGATTTGCTTTTTTCTCTTTATCAATAGTGATTTGGAACATTTGGTTTTTTAAATTTATGGAATAAAACCAGCATTTCCATAATATAATACGATAAAAAGATGATTGAACATGAAATTGCAAATTTACTATGTACAAGTTGCTATTATTTTTAAATATATATCAAAATTATCATGTAAGTTTCCTTTTCCCCTTTCTTTTCTCCCTCCCCCACCCCTGAACTGAGAGATGACTATCATTAGGCACAAATACATGCTATTCTATACCTACTTCTATTTATGAGTTCTTTCTACAGATGCAGGTAGTATCTTTCTTATATCCTTTATAGTTAGTTTGGGTATTAATAATAATCAAAATGACATTTCCTCAAGGCCATTCTTTTTTTAAAATAGTATTTTATTTTCCAAATACATACAAAGATAATTTTCAACATTCACCTTTACAAAACCTGTGTTCAATATTTTTCTCCCTTTCCTTTCCCCTTCCATCTCCCTAAGGCAGCAAGCTGACATGGATTAAACATTTATAAATTCTGCTAAACATATTTCTGTATTCTTCATGTTGCAGAAAAAAAAACATATCAAAAGGGAAAAAAAACAAGCAAATAACAACAAAAAGTGAAAATACTATATTTTAATCCACATTCAGTCTTCATAGTTCTCTCTCTGGATGTGGATGGCACTTTCCATCATAAGTCTATTGGAATTTCCTTGAATCATCTCATTATTGCAAAGAGCCAAATCTATCATTGTTAATCATTACATAATGTTGTTAACTGTGGAAAGTGTTCTTTTGGTTCTCCTTACTTCACTTAGCATCAGTTCATGTAAGTCTTTCCAGGTCTTTTTGAAATCAGTCTGCTTGTCATTTCTTACAGAACAATAATAATCCATTACATTCATATACCAAAATTTATTCAGCTATTCCCCAGCTGTGGGGCAGCTACTCAATTTCCAGTTCCTCAAGGTGATTCTTAAAGAAATATTGCAGTTACTGTATACAGTGTTTTCTTGGTTCTGTGTATTTTACTTTTCATTATTTTCTACAAGTCTTTCTATGTTTTTTCTGAGATCCTTAAGCTGATCATTTTTTTTGTCTTCAGTAGTATTTTATTTTTACAAATACATGTGAAGATAGTTTTCAACATTCATTTTTGTAAGGCTTTGTCTTCCAAATTTTTCTCCCTCTTTCCCTTACCTTGCTCCTCCTCATCTCAGCAGGCAATCTGATATAGATTAAACATGTGCAGTTATTTAAACAAATTTCCATAATTGTAATTTTGTGCAAGAAAAGTCAGGCCAAAAGGGAGAAAACATTAGAAAGAAAAACAAACAAACAAAAAAGGTGAAAATACTATGCTTTGGTTCCATATTTTATAGTTTTTTCTCTGGATGTGGATGGTATTTTTCATTCCATTCTACTGGAATTGCCTAGAATCTCTGCATTGTTGAGAAGGAACTCATCATTTCTTATAGCACAGTAGAATTATATCTTAATCATATATCACAATTTGTTCAGCCATTCCCCAATTTATGGTATCCATGCAATTTCCAGGGTTTTTTTTTGCCACCACAAAGAGAGCTGCTTTAAACATTTTAGAACATAGAGGTTCTTTCCCTTTTTCCTTTATCATCTTTGGGAGCAGACCTAGTAGTGATATTGCTAGATTGAAGGATATAAGTAATTTAATAACACTTTGGGCATAATTCCAGATTGCTCTCCAAAAATTAGATCAGTTCATAATTCCATCAACAATGAATTAGTGTTATAATTTTTCCACTTCTTCCTTAACATTTCTTATTTTCCCATATAATCATTTAGCCAATATGAAAAGTGTAAAATGATACCTCATTGTTGTTTTGATGTGCAATTCTCTAATCAATAATGACTTAGAGCATTTTTTTTTCATTTGACTATAAATAGCTTTGATTTCTTCTTCTTAAACCTGCCTATTCATATCTTTTGACCATTTATCAACTGGGGTATGACGTATTCTTATTTTTTATATGTTGAGAAATAAGGGATTTATCAGAGAAACCTGCTGTAAATCCCCCCAGTTTTCTTCTTTCCTTCTAATTTTGACTTCATTAGTTTTGCTTGTGCAAGCTCTTTTTATTTTGATGTAATTAAAATTAGCCATTTTATATCTCATAATGTTCTCTGTCTTGATTGGTCATAATTTCTTTCCTTACTTATATATCTAACCATTTATCTAACTTTAGATCTAATCACCCTTTATATCTAACTCACACATCCATTTTGACTTTATCTCAGTATATAGTGTAAGATGTTGTTCTGTACCTTGTTTATGTGAAACTGTTTTCCAGTTTTTCCACACATTTTTGTCAAATAGTGATTCTTATTTCTAAATCTTGTACATTTGGGTTTGTCAAGATTAATATGATCATTGTGTATTTGTATATTTAATCTATTCCACTGATCCACTATTCTATTTCTTAGCTAGTATGAGATTATTTTGATGATTACCTTTTTTTCTAATACAGATTAGGGCAGCTAAATGGTTCAGGGAATATTATGCTGGATCAGGAGATAGAAAGACTCATCTTCCTGAGTTCAGATCTGGATTAGGTGTGTAACCTTGAGCAAGACACTTAACCCTATTTGCCTCAGTGTTCTCATATGTAAAATAAGCTGAAAAAGGTAATGACAAAATACTCTAGTATCTTTGCCAAGAAAATCCCAAATGGGGTCACAAGGAGTTGAATATGATTGAAAATGACTGAACAACAACAACAAAATACAGTTTGAAATCGGATACTGCTAAGCCACTTTCCTTCACATTTTTAGAATTGATTCCCTTGACATTTTGACCTTTTGTTCTTCCAGATGAATGTATTATTTTTTTCTTTTTCCACAAAAGAGGTTGGGTTTTTTTTTGTTTGTTTGTTTGTAATTTGATTGGTATGGGCTAAGCAAGTTCTTAATAAATCATTATTGACTATATCTTTTTCCTCTCTCTTGACTCTTTAAAGGGGCATAGGGAAGCTGTTTTCCTGAAAGTGTGAATGTTGCCCTTGCCAGGAGAGAATCTTTTGTCACTCAGTTAATAAATACTTATGAGCCCCATTTATTTTCTGTGGGACACATAGTAGGAGTTTATTTGATATTTGTTGAATTACTAGATATGACAAGAAGCATGTTCTCTTTTTCTGTGCCTAAGAGAGAGCATTCATTGTTTATATCCTCTTAAGGCTAGGGGAGAAAAATGGTCTCAGTAATTGCTTTTAAAATCCCTTCATTTATAGGGAAGGAAACAACTATAGAATATTTGTCTGGCAGTCCTGTGCTTCCTTTATCTTCTTCTGGGTAGCTAAGGACCTTTCTGGCCTGGCCATTTGGCATACAATCTGTCCCTCATTAAGCTGGAAGAATCCTTTTTTCCCACTTAATTGAGAATTTAGAAAAGGGAGAAAATGTTATTTTGAAATGACAGAATAACAAGTAGGATTAGAGCTTGACTGCAACCAGTTAGACACTGGGAATTAAATGGGTTTATTCATTTTCATTTCTTTGGAGAAGCCATTTAAACAACTTCCAGCAAGTTTTTGTGCCTTTGCTTCCCTTGTACTTTGTAACTGTCCCCAAAACATTCCATCATCCAAGGCAGAAGCACATATTAGTAGTGTTGTTATTATATCTCTTGGGATAAAGAAAGAGCCATTATGTTGTAGTAAAAACTGTTCTATGCCAGGAGTTGGGGAGACCTGAGTTCAGATCCCAACACATCTTAGCTAGGTGATTATCATAGTCTCTTAACCTCTCAGCCTCAATTTTCTCACTTGTAAAACAGGGATAATAATGCTTGAAGGTTCTGTCTTAGAGGTTATTGTGAAACTCAGATGAGATGGTATATGCAGAGAAGTGCTTTAGAAACTTTAAAGTATTACACAAATATCAGTCATTTTCATTAATTTTTATAAATCCCAGATAAATTAAATTGTGCAAAAGACTAGGATCTGACAGTTTATGAAAGAGCAATATAACTTCAGCATAAGCAGGAGGAGGGCAGTGTGGTATAAGGGAAAGAACATGGCTTTTGGAGTCCTAAAACTTTAAATTTGGATCCTGTTATGCTACTTTATGACAGTGGGTAGGTCATTTCCCTTTCTGAATTTCAATGACCTCATTTGTGAAAAGAGAGAGTTGGACTAGATTATCTTTGAGGTCCCTTTCAACTTCAAATCCTGAAGTTATAGAAGATGACAAAAAAAAAAAAACAGCTTTTTTTCTTTTATAAAGCAATGGGGAGGAGGGAGTGAAAAATTACTTGGTGGGGGTTGGGGGAGGTTGAGAGGATACAAAAAATCCATCCAAGAGGTCTCAATCTCAGCACAGGGCTCTTCAGCACACTCTCCAAACAACTGGCAATGAAGTTTCATTGACAGCTGCCTCGGCCCACAGCCAGCCTGAGCTGCCTGTTTAATTCTGGGGAGCTTGAGCTCTTTAACTAAAAAACAGATCCAGAAGAGAGGGCAGAAGCAAGAAAGGAGAATCATGGAAAAAGACAAAGGGATTGTGCCTTCTTACTATCATGGATCTGCCCCGGACCTATCTGGCATGAGTGGAGGAAGTAGGATTCCTGCCATCCTTAGGATAATCACTGACAAAGCTTGTCCAGTACCTGTATGCAGGCCAGAAATGTGTTTTCATTGCTCTCTGTTGGTTACTTACACATAGAAGGCTGACCCTCCCTTTTGGCTAGGAAAATGTTTATTCCTAAATTATTCCTTTCTTGTTCTAATCCCTTCTTTACCCGTCATCTGCAATTCATTAGGAGAAATGAAATTCTTTTTCACTCTGAGTTTTTTTGTTGTCATTTATGCCTCCTATGAATGTTGTGAGAATGAATTAATGTTTGTAAAGTGTTTTGGGGATGAAAGATGCCTCACAAGTGCTAAGCATGATTATGATCATTATAATACAGTGAACAAAAGTGATGCTCAAAAATGCCCTTGGCAAATGTCAACAGATACAGACCTTCTCATGTGAGGATTAGGATTACTGCTAACACACACACACACACATACACACACACACACATACACACACAAGCATGCATACTTCTTTATTCTCTTGTACTATGCCCACGGTGATGATGCTTACAGCTGGGATTAGGAATGCAAACCTAAATGTCTCCTTGACTTTTGAACCCATCTGAAATCTGGGTCACTTGAAGATACTGGGGTGAGGGACAAGAGTAGGGGAGGAATTTGAATTTGGAAGGATTTTAGGAGCATAGATTTAGATCTGAAAAGTCACAGAGACCATTTAGGTACTAAATTCTAGTCTTATTTCCCTTATTTCCCACATGAGGAAACTGATAGGCAGCAAATAGGATGCTTAATAGAAAGCATATAGAAATAAAAGAAAAAATGAAATTAATAAAATAAAAATAAAAATTAATTTTAGAGTTAAAGGAGTCTGTGTAAATCCTTTCCTCCCTGTGTGATCTTGGGCAAGTTAATTAACTTCCTGGACTCCAGTTTCCTTCTCTGTAAGACAAAGGCATTGTTGACATTCCTTTCAGCTATAGAGCTTTGATGCATGGAATCTAATGTAATTACTTGGCTATTCCAGGGTCATACAGGTAAGAAGTCTCAAAAGTGGAATTTGAACCTAGGTTCTTGGACTTTAAGGCCAGTGCTCTTTCCATTGTGTTTTACCAACGCCAACCAAGAAGTAGCTCACTGGGTAAAACGGGTTCATTGTAGAAAAGGATTTCTAAACTCTTGTGATTTTCTGGATGGAATGGTGCGTCTGGAGTCAGAGAAACTCATCTTCCCGAGTTCAAATCTGGCCTCAGATACTTCCTGGCTGTGTGACCCTGGGCAAGTCACTTGATCCTGTTTGCCTCAGTTTCTCCATCTGTAAAATGAACTGGAAAAGGAAATGGCAAACTTCTTCAGTATCTCTGCTAAGAAAACCCTGAATGGGGTCACAAAGAGTCATGCATAATGAAACAACTGGAAAACAGTCATCCCTCATGAAGGCATTGGTAGGGACTGGAAATGTGACAGAGAACCATAATAAACTCCCTGGATTTATGTGGTGTGTATTTCTGAAGGTCATATAACAAGAAATCTAAATCAGTCATGCACCATGAAAGAGAAATGCTGCCTGTACAGTCTTCTAGCCAGAGGTCTCTGTGCAGTGATGGTAACCCAGCAACAGGTGAATAGCTATTTTCTGAACTCTCAGGGAGAGAGAAGACTCAGAACATTCTCCTATTACACTCTTTGATCTGCTGTGAATAAACCCTTTCCTCTACCAGGGAAGGAAATTCCTCTCAGTTAGGGGTCTTAGAGGAGAATAAAATGGGAAAGAAAATATAAAGGTAACACAAATTGCCTTTTGCCAGTGGCTAGGGATATAAATAGGAGGAATGGTTGAAAAGATGTTTTTCTAGAGGCCTTTTTGTTTCTGGTTTGTGTTTTTTTAAATGGAAGGAAAAAATTATGCCTCCCTCCATTTTCCTCTGTTCTCTAAGCCTTCATATCTCTACTTTTAATGTGCTGAAGATCAATTGTTAACATCAAGAACATAATTGAACCTGGACAGTGTATCCCATCCCCAGTGGAAAAAAAAAGCAACCATTGGTAGAGCCCTCCCACATCTGTCTGCAATATTACATTAAGGAGAAATTCCCATTCTTTTCTTTACTTGGACTCAAAGAGTAAATTGAATTTTTCATGACTATTCCAGCTTGTGCTATTTAGAGGCTCCAAGGGACATGGAGGAAACCAATCAAGTGCTTAAGCTCACTATATGTCCCCCTTGATGTATGATACCATGCTGGCAGCTCTGTATCTGTTCATCCACATGAGATAGTTTGTCAGAGATAAAATTAACCTTTCTAATTTCCATGCTGATGGCATGCTTCACTCCCCACTTTACCAGAGCCCAACCCCTTCCAGTTCAAATTCAGGAGTCCTATCCATTGAGCTAGGCAGTGCTTTACTAGTTGTTCAGCAACAATATTGTAACATGTGGAAATGAATCTTAGAGAGTGACTAAAAATCTGTGATGGAGAAGAGAATGACCTGACACATAGTTTGAGTTCTTAATGAAATTGATATTCCATCCAAAGTGGCTTTCTTGCTATTTTTGGAACTTGGTACTTAATTTCCTGATTCTAGGCCTTTATATGTGGCTGTTTCCCATACCTGAAATGTACTTGTCACATACATTGACCTCTTGTAATCCCTAATTTCCTTCCAGACTCAGTTCACAGGACCACTTCTAAGAGGAGAGAACTTTCTTGATGCATTTAATGGTTGATATTCTTCTCAATCTCTTTAAATCACCACATCTATACTAGTCTGTTAATATGTTGTAGTAATGTCCGCTCCCTACTTTCTATATAATAGATGCTTCTCGAGGGCATGGAATACATTTCAGTACCTTGAACAGCACATCTGACATTTATAAGTATGTAAATTCTTGTTGCATTGGATCAGGTATATAAGGAACTCACTGGCTAATTAAATTTGAAAAAGAAATGTACACAAGATGAAATGAAGGATGAATACAAAGCATTCTGTAGTAAATAATATATATATATATAATATACAATAATAATAATTAATAAATAATAAACTCTAAGAATAAGATCTCAGAGTGAATTTAAACTGGGTAGAAAAAACAAGGATAACAAAATGGGAACTGGATTTTTTGAGCTATGTTGGAGAGACTAAAAGGTGACTGAGTCTCTGATTTCAAGTTCAGCAGTCTTTGCTCTGTATACACTTTCATTCTTTACCAAGGAAGAACTAGAACCACTGATTAGCATAGATGGGAAGATAATAACCAAAGATGGAAAGAAAATGGAATGGCCCATTACTTTTCTTGCTTCTCTTTCCCCAGACAAGGAGAATGATCTTAGGACTGGAAGAAGCAGAACAAAAAATGGCAAATAGGAAGTTGTTACCCAAGATAAGGAGAAAAATAATAGATTACCTTTCTGTCTTTGATAAATTCAAGTCACCAAACCCAGCTGAACTACATGGCAATGTACTGAAAGAACAGGTAGATGTGATTGCTGAACAAAGATTCAGTGATCTTTGAAAGATTGTTCAGAAGGAGAGGTACCCAAGGGCTTTGTTATTTGTGACCCCAATGGAAGTTTTCTTGGCAAACATACTAGTACGGTTTGCTATTTCCTTCTCTAGTTCATTTTATAGATAAGGAAACTGAGGCAAATAGTTGCAGTCTTTTGACATCAACTTGGAAAGGTAGTAGAAAGTCTCCAGGATCTGTGTGTGATCCATTGCTATTCAACATTTTTTGTTAAGGATTTGGATAAAGACACTGAGGGCATTTTTTCTTTTAATTAATAATAACAATAATTTTTGGTAACATATAAGCCAATCATTTTTATAAAATTACATGTAGATATTAATAACAGAAAGTAACCATATTAATAATATTGATATGCTGCATGGGTTTGTTTTTTGGTGCAAAGTTTCTCAAAATGTGGCATCTTTAATGATAATGTTATTCATAATTCTTTTTCAAATATTTATATTTTCTCTTATTTCTTAGTTTTCTTATGTTTCTCTGGTTCTTTACCCACAGTGAGCATGCAAAGGACAAAGAACAAAATAACAATAAGAAATCAGACCCTCAAAAAATACATGTATAGTCTGGCAAAACAGATTTCCACATTGGCCATGTCCTTAAAAATATAAATCTTTTTCTTTATTTTAAGTTCATTATCTCTCTGAAAGAAAGTGAATGGCATGTTTCAGCTTTATTCTTTTGGATTACAGATATTTTCTGTAATGTCATTATTTATAGATTGTTCTTTTAGTTCTATTCACTTTACTCTGTATCAGTTCATAGAAGTCTTTGCAATTTCATCTGAAATTGTACTTTTCCTTGTTTTTTACAATACAATAATGTTCCATTACAGATATATGCTATTTTTTGTTTAGCTACTCTCCAATGGGAGTATGTTCCTTCACATTTAGTTTCCAATTTTGGGTTACCCTAAAAAGAGCTGCTGTAAATATCTGGGTATAGATAGATTCTTTTTCTTATTCTTTGATTTTTTGGGGGTGATTTAAGCCTAGGACATATAGCTGGTTCAAAGGGTATATCCACAATTTAATGACTTTTTGGCCATAGTTCCAAATTGCTTTTCAGAATGGCTGAATCAATTCATAGCTTCCTCCACAGTTCGCTAGTGAAGCTGTTTCCTCACAGCCCCTCTAGAATTTGTCATTTTTCTCTTTTTTTTTTCAACATTGCAAGTTTAATAGATATAAGATGGAATTTCAAAGTTGCTTATTTTTCATTTATCTGTTTATAGTGATTTAGAGCATTTTTCATTTGCTGCAAAGATTCTCCCCTTCATTTCCCAAATATTGTCCCTTCTAATTTTAATTGCATTAGATTTGCTTGGGCAAAATGTTTAAAATTTTATGTATAAAAATTATCTGTTTTATCTTGTATGATCCTGTGTATCACTTGTTTAGTCATGAAATATTTTTCTATTTGTAGATCCAAAAAGATAATTTCTTTCTTGCTCCTCTAATCTGCTTGTGATAATGATCTTTTAAAATTAGGTTATATATCCATTTGTAGTTTTCCTTGATTTATGGTGTGAAGTCTTTGTTAAATCTAATGTCTGTCAGATTTTTGTTCAGTTTTTGTCAAATAGTGAGCTGTATCTATGGTAACTAAGGTTAGAATACTACATTATTCTGTTTATTTGCTTCTGTATTTTGTATACCTAGTCTACTGATCAAGGCCTCCCTCCTACTTTTAAAGCTAGCATCAAATTGTTCTATGATCACTGCTTTGTAGGGAAGTTTGTAGGGCACCTTCTTCCCCACTTTTCTTCAGTATTATCCTTGATATTCTTTACCATTTATTCCTACATATGAATTTTGTTATTCTTTTTTCTATCTCTATAAAATATTCTTTGGTAAATTGAGTGTCAGCACTGATTTTTTTTTATTTAAGCTTTTTATTTGTATAACATATGTATGGGTAGTTCCCCAACCTTGATCTTTACAAAGCTTTCCAATACAAATTTTACCCCCAGTCCCCTCCCCTCCCCCAGATGGCAGGAAGTCCACTACATGTTAATAATGTTGAAATGCTTGAGAAGTTATGCAAGAAAAATCCTATCTACAAGAAAAAAAAAAGAATCAGAGAAAGGCAACACAATGCAAGTAAATGTCAATAGAGATCATGAAAATGTTACGTTGTGGTCCATATTTCATGTCCCTCTTTCTGGGTGTATATGGTTTTCTTCAGTGAACAACTGGAACTGGTTTGAGACAATTCTTTATTGCAGAGATCCATGTCCATCAGAATTGATCATCATGTAATACTGTTGTTGCTGTGCATGATGATCTCCTGGTTCTGCTCGTTTCACTCAGCATCAGTTCATGCAAGTCTATCCAGGCCTCTCTGAAATCGTCCTGCTGGTCGTTTCTTACAGAACAATAATATTCCATAACATTCATATACCATAATTTATTCAGCCACTCTCCAATTGATGGGCATCCCTTCAGTTTCCAGTTTCTAGCCGCTACAAAAAGGGCTGCCACAAACATTCTTGCACATGTGGGTCCCTTTCCCTCCTCTAAGATCTCTTTGGGATATAGGCCCAGTAGAAACACTGCTGGGTCTAAGGGTATGCACAGTTTGACAACTTTTTGAGCATAGCTCCAAATTGCTCTCCAGAATGGTTGGATCCGTTCACAGTTCCACCAACAATGTATTAGTGTCCCAGTCCTCCCACATCCCCTCCAACATTCATCATTATCTTTTCCTGTCATTTTAGCCAATCTGACAGGTGTGTAGTGGTATCTCAGAGGTGTCTTAATTTGCATTTCTCTGATCAATAGTGATTTGGAGCAACTTTTCATATGACTAGAGATGGTTTTAATTTCATCATCTGAAAATTGTCTGTTCATATCCCTTGACCACTTATCTATTGAAGAGTGGCTTGAATTCTTATATATATGAGACAATTCTCTATATATTTTAGAAATGAGGCCTTTATCAGTACCATTAAATGTAAAGATGATTTCCCATTTAGATGCTTCTCTCCTAATCTTGTCTGCATTTGTTTTGTTTGTACAAAAACTTTTTAACTTAATATAGTCAAAATTATCCATCTGGTGTTCAATTAGGAGTTCCAAGTCTTCTTTGGACATAAATTTGTTCCACCTCCACAGGTCTGAGAGATAAACTATATTACGTTCCTCTAACTTGCTTACAAAGTCCCTCTTTATATCTAGATCATGAACCCATTTAGATCTTATCTTGGTATGTGGTGTTAGGTATGGGTCAAGCCCTAATTTCTTCCACACTAGTTTCCAATTTTCCCAGCAGTTTTTGCCAAATAGAGAGTATTTATCCCAAAAGCTGTGGTCTTTGGGTTTATCGAACACTAGATTGTTAAGGTTAATGCCTAGGTTGTCCTGATAACCTATCCTGTGCCACTGATCCACTGCTCTATTTCTTATCCAGTACCAAACGGTTTTGATGACCGCTGCTTTATAATATAGTTTTAGATCTGGTACAGCAAGGCCACCTTCATCTGCCTTTTTTTTCATTAATCCCCTTGAAATCCTTGACCTTTTGTTCTTCCAAATGAACTTTGCTACTATTTTTTCTAGATCTGTAAAATAATTTCTTGGGAGTTTGATTGGTATGGCACTAAATAAGTAGATTAGTTTGGGTAGTATTGTCATTTTTATTATGTTTGCTCTGCCTACCCATGAGCACTTAATATTTTTCCAATTGATTAGGTCTGATTTTATTTGTGTGGAAAGTGTTTTGTAATTTAGTTCGTATAGTTTCTGACTTTTCCTTGGCAGATAGATTCCCAAATATTTTATCCTATCATCTGCTATTTGGAATGGAATTTCTTTTTGTATCTCCTGCTGCTGAACTTTGTTGGTAATATATAAAAATGCTGATGATTTATGTGGATTAATTTTGAATCCTGCCACTTTGCCAAAGTTGTGAATTGTTTCTAGTAGTTTTTTAGTTGAATCTCTAGGGTTCTCTAAGTATACCATCATGTCATCTGCAAAGAGTGATAATTTGGTTTCTTCATTACCTACTCTGATTCCTTTTATCTCTTTTTCTTCTCTTATTGCTAAAGCTAACATTTCTAATACAATATTAAATAGTAATGGTGACAGTGGGCAGCCTTGTTTCACTCCTGATCTTATTGGGAATGATTTTAGTTTGTCTCCATTACATATGATGCTTGCTGATGGTTTTAAATAGATGCTGCTGATCGTTTTAAGGAAAAGCCCATTTATTCCTATACTCTCTAGTGTTTTTAATAGGAAAGGGTGTTGGATTTTGTCAAAGGCTTTTTCTGCATCTATTGAGATAATCATATGGTTTTTGTTAATTTGGTTATTAATATAATTAATTATGCTGATAGTTTTCCTAATATTGAACCAGCCCTGCATCCCTGGGATAAATCCTACTTGGTCATAGTGTACTATCCTGGGGATGACTTTCTGTAATCTCATTGCTAAAATCTTATTTAAAATTTTTGCATCAATATTCATTAGGGAAATTGGTCTATAGTTTTCTTTCTCTGTTTTTGCCCTACCTGGTTTAGCTATCAGCACCATATCGGTCTCACAGAAGGATTCTGGCAGTATACCTTCTGTCCCTAATTTCTCAAATAGTTTGTGTAGTACTGGAATTAATTGTTCTTTGAATGTTTGGTAGAATTCACATGTAAATCCATCTGGCCCTGGAGATTTTTTCTTAGGGAGTTGGTTAATGGCTTGTTCTATTTCTTTTTCTAATATGGGACTATTTAAATAATTTATATCCTCTTCTGTTAACCTCGGCAATCTGTATTTTTGTAGATATTCCTCCATTTCATTCAGATTTTCAAATTTACTGGCATAAAGTTGGGCAAAATAATTCCTAATTATTGCTTTAATTTCCTCTTCATTGGAGGAAAGTTCTCCCTTATCATTCTTGAGACTAACAATTTGATTTTCCTCTTTCCTTTTTCTTATCAAATTAACTAAAGGCTTATCTATTTTGTTAGTTTTTTCATAGAACCAACTCTTAGTTTTATTTATTAACTCAATAGTTTTCTTATTTTCGATTTTATTAATTTCTCCTTTTACTTTTAGAATTTCCAATTTGGTATTTAATTGAGGGTTTTTAATTTGTTCTTTTTCTAGTTTTTTTAATAATAAGCCCAATTCATTGATCTTTTCTTTCTCTATTTTATGCAAGTAAGCATCTAGAGATATAAAATTGCCCCTTAAAACCGCTTTGGCCGTATCCCACAAATTTTGGTATGTTGTCTCCTTATTGTCATTCTCCTGGATGAAATTATTGATTGTGTCTATGATTTGCTCTTTCACCCATTCATTCTTCAGGATTAGATTATTTAATTTCCAATTACCTTTTGGTTTATTTTCTCCTGGCCTTATATTGCATGTGATTTTTATTGCATCATGATCTGAAAAGGATGCATTTACTATTTCTGCCTTTCTGCATTTGATTTTAAGGTTTTTATGCCCTAATACATGGTCAATTTTTGTATAGGTTCCATGGACTGCTGAGAAAAAAGTAAACTCCCTACTGTCTCCATTCAACTTTCTCCATGGATCTATCATACCTAACTTTTCTAATAATTGGTTTATCTCCCTAGTTTCTTTCTTATTTATTTTGTAGTTTGATTTATCTAATTCTGAGAGAGCAAGGTTGAGATCCCCCACTAGTATCGTTTGGCTGTCTATTTCTTCTTGCATCTCTCTTAATTTCTCCCCTAGGAATTTGTGTGCTATTGCACTTGGTGCATATATATTTAGTATAGATATTGCTACATTATCTATGGTACCCTTTAATAAAATATAGTTTCCTTCCTTATCTCTTTTGATTAGATCTATCTTGGCTTTTACTTGATCTGAGATAAGGATTGCTACCCCTGCTTTTTTTTGTTCGCCTGAAGCATAATAGGTCCTGCTCCAGCCTTTTACCTTCATCCTATATGTGTCACTATGTTTTAGATGTGTTTCTTGTAGACAACATATTGTGGGATTCTGGTTTTTAATCCAGTCTGATATCTGCTTCCGCTTTATGGGAGAGTTCATCCCATTCACATTCACAGATAGAATAACTAATTCTTTATTTCCTGCCATCTTATTTACCCAAGTTATGTTTTCCCCTTTCCTTTCCCCTTTCTCCCTTCCCCCCACCTCAGTACTTTGCTTTTGATGACCCCTCCCCCAAACAATACTCCCCTTTCCTTTCCCCTTTCTCCCTTCCCCCCTCCTCAGTACTTTGCTTTTGATGAACCCCTCCCCCAAACAATACTCCACCCTTTAGATCCCTTCCCCCTGTTTTTACTCCTTTCCCCTGATTCTTCTATTTTCCCTTCT
>JAJPUD010000557.1:306765-336974 GCA_023553655.1 Myrmecobius fasciatus | reverse complement strand
TTTTTTTTTAGATCTTATTTTACCACTTTTTCCCTCTTTTCCCCAGTATGACAACCTTTTCCCCTCTAGTTCTCTTTTTCATATTATCAAAGTAATATCTAGTTAATTATACCCCCAAACTTTGAGTATCTCCCTAGTAGAAATAAAGTTCTCAAGAGTCCTTTCCTTTTTACCTTTTTATGCATTGAGTTCTGTGTTTGGGTGTCGAATGTTTTGTTCAGATCCGGTCTTTTCATTAGAAATAGGTGAAATTCACCTATATCATTGAATGACCATCTTCTTCCCTGGAGGATAATGCTCATTCTAGCTGGATAGGTTATTCTTGGCTGTAATCCAAGTTCCTTTGCCCTTCGGAATATCTGGTTCCAGGCCCTTCGATCCTTCAGTGTGGAAGCTGACAGATCCTGACAGATTCTAATTATTGATCCTCGGTATTTGAATTGTTTCTTTCTAGCTGCTAGCAGAATCTGTTCCTTGGTGCTATAGTCCTGAAATTTAGCCACGATATTCCTTGGGGTTTTAATTTTGGGGTCTCTTTCAGGAGGTGATCGGTGAATTCTTTCAATGCTGATTTTGCCCTTTGATTCTACAATCTCAGGGCAGTTTTCTTTCAGGATTTCCTGGAAGATAGTGTTTAGATTCTTTTTTTTGATCATGGCTTTCAGGAAGTCCAATAATCCTTAGATTGTCTCTCCTAGATCTATTTTCTAAGTCAGTTGTTTTTCCTAGGAGATATTTCATATTTTCTTCTAATTTTTCATTTTTTTTATTTTTGTTTGACTGATTCTTCAAGTCTTAGTGAGTCATTCACTTGCATTTGTTCAATTCTTATTTTTAAGGTGTTGTTTTCTTCAGTTACCTTTTTAAGTTCCTTTTGTAACTGGCCAATTTGTTCACTGCACTCTTTTTCCACTTCACTAATTTTATTTTTTAATAAATTGGTGTCTTTTTCATATCTCTTTTGCAGAGCATCATATCCTTCTTGCAAGATACTGTATCCTTCTTGCACTGATTTCAATTTATTTTCCCATTTATCCTCCAGCTCTCTTTTGAGGTTCTTTATGCAATCTTCCAGAAAGGCCTTTTGAAACGGGGACCAGTGATGGTCGTTGCTGTTTTTTTCTGGATTTTTGTCTAAAGAAACCTCTGTATCTGAGGTCGTTTCTTTGCCTTGATAAAAGCTGTCTATGGTGGAGAGCTCTCTTTTGCTTCTTCATCATTTTTTTTTTTTTTTTTTATAGACAGGGATATCTCTTTAAGGTAGGGGAAAAAAAAAACCTCGGCTGAAGACACTTTGCCCTGGGGCACTTCGGCGAGTTGATTTAAGGCGCTGGGCCGGTGGGGGCTAGGACTAAGTCCGAATTACTCCTTAAACAAGGCAAGTCTGCCAGAACACCTGTCCCCAATCAGGGCAGAGTGTCCCGAGTGCCTCAGATAAACTCCAGGTGTTTGGAATTTGGAGTTTGGAGTTTGGAATTTCTTCCACTATGAGCCGAGCTGAGTCCCACCCTCACTTCCGGCCTGCACAGTTGTCGTCTATTTATCTCTCTGTCCGAGTCCGACTAACCTGATATGAAGTTATCCAGAGAGCCGTGCCCAAATATTTCTGAGTTCGTTGACTTTGAAGATCAGTTCAGAGGCTTATTTTATTGTTGATTTGAGAGAAGATCGGAGGAGAGGCAGAAAGTCACCTTTTCACTCCGCCATCTTGGCTCCGCCCCCTCAGCACTGATTTTGTTAGTTACTTTATGTAATATTGATTTTTTTTAATCATACTGATTTAAGCTACTCATGAGCAATAACTGTTTCTTCCATCATTTAGGTCTTTTCACTTCTGTAAAGTGTTTTATAGTTGAATTCATGTAGTTTCTGGGTGAATCTTGGTAGATACACTCTCCAAAATTCCATAGCTTCTGTAATTACTTCCTTTATACATATAGACACACATGCACACACACGTACACACACACACGTACAAACACACATGTGTGTCTTTTTCTCTATGTGTATGTAAAACCATATGAAGTATACTTCTGTTTATCAGTTCTTTCTCTGGAAATGAATAGCATCTTCCTTTGTAGATCCTTTGTAGTTGATTTGAGTGTAATACTCAAAACTAGTCATTCAGTTATTCTTTGAACAGTATTGCTATTATTGTTTACAATGTTCTCGTAGTTCTGCTCATTTCATGCAAATATTTTCATGCTTTTCTAAAATCAAACCTGTTCATCATTTCTTATAGCAGAATAGTATTCCATCATCCATAATCAGATCCCACAACTTGTTTAGCCATTCCCCAGTTGGTAGACATTCCCTCAATTTCCAATTTTTTGCCATCACAAAGAAAGCTACTATAAATATTTTAGAACGTATAGTCTTTTTTTTCCCCTTTTGTCTTGATCACATTGGGAAACAGATCTAATAGTGCTATTACTGGATCAAAGGATATACACAGTTTTATAACTCTTTGGGCATGCTTCCAGTTTGCTCTCTAAAATGGTTGTCTCAGTTCACAGTTCCACCAACAATGCATTAGTATCCATGTATTACTTTAAAAAAAATTGTAGTGAGTTTATTTATTTTTAAAACCCACCATGTATTACCTTCAATAGAATTTCTTCTTTAGCTCTTCTTGATGTGTTTTGTTGGTATTATGATGAGTGCTAATGATTTGTGTGGATTTGTTTGCTAATAGTATTTTTCCCAATTATATGTAAAGACAATTTTTAGCATTCATTTTTACGAGATTTTGAGTTCCAAATTTTTCTCCCCCATTTCCTCCCTCCTCACCTCTCTTCTTCAAATAGTAAACAATTTGATACAGGTTATCTATGTTCAGTCATATAAAATATTTTAATATTAGTCACAATTGTGAGAGAAGAAATTGACCAAAAAGAAAAAAGAAAGAAAGAAAATAAATAAAACTAATATGCTTCAAACTGCATGCAGAGGCCATCAATTCTTTATCTAGATATAGATGAGATTTTCCATCATGAATCCTTTGGGACTATCTTGGATCATTGTATTGCTGAGAAGAGCTTAGTCATTCATAATTGATCACCACACAATATTGCTGTTACTATGTACAGTGTTTTTCTGATCCTGCTCATTCCACTTTGAATCAATTCATAAAAGTCTTTCCAGGTATCACCTGGGCATAATTTTTTATTGCATAATAGTATTACATTGCATTCTCATATCACAACTTGTTCAGCCATTCTCCAGTTGATGGGTATCCACTTCATGTCAATATTTTGCTACCATATAAAGAGCTTCTATAAGTATTTTTTTGCACATATATATGTATATATATATATGTATATGTCCTTTTTCCTTTTTAATGATCTCTTTGGGATATAGACCTAGTAGTAAACTAGGGTGTGCACAGTTTGGTTGCTCTTTGGGCATAGTTATAAATTGCTCTCCAGAATGGTTGCATCAATGTATAATTTTGCTGTGACTGGGGCTGTGCTGGTATAGCCTTTGCTAGAATGTGCTCTACTCATATCCTGGTGCAACAGACCTTTCATGCTGACATTCTAAGTTGTCTTTGGCTAGTAAACTATTTCCCTACCTCTACTTGTGAGTTCTGCTGCTCCAGGAATTTTTTTATGGCATTATTTAAAGATGTTCACAGGTTTTTTTGGGGAGAATTCAGGTGAGTTGCTGCCTTTTCTCCAACATCTTGGCTTGTTCCCCTTCTTTCCCTAGTCTTTGTGAAAAAACTTTTTAATTTAATATAATCAAAATTGTCAATTTTACATTTTGTATATTCTCTGGATTTGTTTTATATCCTGAAGTGTACCTGAAGTTGTTCAATTGGTTTTTAGTTGATTCTCTGTTGTTTTCTAAGTATAAAAAAAATCACCTCATCTGCAAAAAACTATAATTTTGTTTTCTCTTTGCTTATGCTCATTCTCTCATTTTCTTTTTCTTGTCATTGTGCTATGATTAGAATTACTAGCAATATGTTAGATTGTAGTGGTGATGGTGGACATCTTTGCTTTATCCATGATCTTATCAAGGCCTCTAACTTCTCTATTACATATAATACTTGTTCTTTGACTTAGAGGGATATCATTTACTATATTAAAGAAAAGCACTTTTATCTTAAATGTCATTCTTATCAAAAAAAAATTTACTGATGACAGAAAACTGAAGGGAATAGCTGCTATGACCTATTTTTTTTTAGGATTCAAAAAAAAATCCTGACAGGTTAGAACATGGAAAAAAATTTAAGAAGATGAAATTTTCTAAGGATAAGTAAGATTTCATAAATACAAGGTAGAGGAAATATGTCTAGTCAGGAATTTATCTAAGAAAAAAGGTTGAGCTTTTAGTGAATTGGAAGCTCAATGTGAATCAACAGTATAAGTTAGTAGCCATAATAGCCAACTCAGTCCTAGACCATGTTAAGAAAAGTATAGTGTGCAATATTGGGGAAATGATAGTCCCATTATACTCTGCCCTGATCAGACCATATCTAGAGTTTTAGATTCTTTATAGGAACCACACTTTAGGAAGGATATTAATAATCAGGCGGGCATCCAATGGAGAGCAACAAGGATAGTGAAGGGATTCAAAATAATTCCATGTAAGGATCAACTGAAGGAATCAGGTATGCTTTAGCCTGGAGAAGAGAAGACCTAACAGGGACATAGTAGTTTTCTTCAGGTATCTAAAGGTATCTATGTAGTTGAGGGACCAGATTTGTTCTGTCCCCAGGGGGAAGAGCTAGAATTCCTCTGTAGAAGTTGGAAAGAGGAATATTTAAGCCTGATGTCAGGAAAAGGCTTCTAACAATAAAAGCTTTCTAAAAGTAAAATGCATTGCCTCAAGATGCAGTGGGTTTCTCCTTGACTGAAGTTTTAAAACAGAGCTTGGATGATCAGGAATGGGTTCTCTTGAATAACCTCTGGGCTCCTTTCCACTATTTATATTCTATTATTTTATAGAGAAGGATCTGGTTTTTCTTGCCTCCCTGATTTAGTTTCCTCTCTTGGTGGCAAAACCGAATGCATAGCTTTTTCTTCTTAGAAGAGAAGCTTATATACTCAATGATATGTAGCTTTTAAAAAATTGTATCATCTTTTTTCTTGATTGGTAGAGAGATTGGTGCTTTGTAACCAGGGAGTGAATTGCATATGCTCTCTATTCTGGCAAGTTTGCTTTTGGTCTTGCCTTTGATCAAGAGGCCATAGTCTTGGCTTATTGGTAGGGTGATATATATACTGATCTCTCTATTGATCAGAAATGGTAGAATATTTGGTACCTCTACTTAGTACTAAATCCTCAGTCCAAATATCACCTTTTTTTGGATAGACAAAGCCATTGCTTGGCCTTTATCTTGAGGATAAATGAATTTACTTTAAGTTTGGCCTGAAATGAATTGCTATTGAATGAATTTCTCTTGCCTGTAGTAGGTCTTGGGTACTGCCAAGTAAAATTCTGTTCTGTCCAGATGGCATCAGAAACTTTTTTTTTTTAAAAACATGTCCACATTAAAAAAAATAGCCATGTGTTTGATTCAATGGAAAATCATTTAGAGAGTCAGGGGATTAGCTTTTAGACCTTTCTTCTCACTCCTTTTAAGTTCCTTCTTCAAAATAGTAAGCATGTTAGGATTTGGATGTGACTGACAAAAATGACCAGGGTCATATACACCCAAATGTGTTCAGTCCCCAGCACTCAGCCCCTTTCCAAGTATGCTATTCATCCTTTTGGGAATCTGCTTGTCAGGGACTTCTCCTAATTTCTCATGAAGGCCTTTTCTGGGGAACTCTTATCTTTGACTTCACACCCATGCAGCAAGGGAAGCTTGGACTGTTGCCAACCCAGATGTGTGTTTGAACTCCTGGTATCTCTTAACTTACTGCAAATGGATTTCAGAAACCCATATTTTCAGAAGAAAGAAAGGTCAGTTTCAGTGCCTACTGGTCAGTGAGACATGTTTTCTTCAGGCAGGTACTGCTGACTAGAAGCAGTGAGACACAAGACTACTAACAAGAGGTGTGATATATTAGAAAGAACATTGAAATAGGAACCAGGACACACAAGTCCTCACTAGGGTTTTATATACCACCAATTCATTGTGTGACCTTGGCAAAGAAGCTGATTTACAATTAATTTTTATTATATCACTCACTTTAATTAATTGTGCTGTGGTTTGTTCCTTTCTCAAATGAGAGACCTCTAAAGTCCCGTCCCACTGATTTTTTTCCTAGTGCCCTAGCTCATCTAGTGATCTTATAGAGGCCACCAAGGGACACTGGATAAAGCACTGGGGTTGGAGACAGGAATATTGTTATTTAGTCATTTTAGTTGTGTCCAACTCTATGTGATCCTCATTTGGGGTTGTCTTGGCAAAAATACTGGAATGGTTTGCATTTCCTTCTCCAGATCATTTTATAGGTGAGGAATAGAGGCAAATGGAGTTAAGTGACTTGCCCAACTAGTAAGTGTCTGAGGCCAGATTTAAATTTAGGGAGATGAATCAGAAACTGTTTTTTTTTTTTTTAAGTCATACCTCTAATACTAGTTTAAATTAACTCCAAGTAGAAGTTTATTTCATACTTGCAAAATTTTGAAAGCAAAAAACCCCTCAAAATATAGTCCTTCCATCAAATTCTTTTACTAAAGGAAACAATTGTTTAAAAGCTTAAGAGTCATGACAAGGATTACAAAGTGAATGTGGAACTAATTTGAATGAATGTCAGTGTTACAAAATAAAATTGAAATTTCATTTGAAAATATAACAGTGCTTTCTGCTTCATAGTTGATCATCCCAAGTTCAATGGCATACCTGAAAATTTGCTTAGGACTCTTAGAATCCTTTCTGTAAGTGCCTCATTTAACACTGCATTAATGTTTTCACTTCATTTTGAATCTCACATAATCTTTTGAAGTTTTGCCATATTAAAAAAATCCCTTATGTTACAGCATCTAACAGAGTTCAAGAAAAGAAAAATTGATAGGATAAGTTCTAAGATCACAGGACATGGCAAGAGAGCCCTTAGGCAAGGCATTTCATTTCTCTCAGTTTCCTCATCTGTAAAACAGGCATAATAACCAGACCTACTACATAAAGTTGTAAAAAATCAAACAAGATAATGTATATAAAGTGATTTACACTTTTGCATGCCTTAATATATCATATAAATGTTAACTGTTGTCATTATTCCTCAAGATAGCTTATAGAAATCTTAAAGTCAGGTATCCAATCTTCTTAGATCTTATGCTATTATGTCCAACCCCAACCATTTTTCACTGAATGTCTTCCTGCTTGAAATGCTCTCCCTCTTCATCTCTGCCTAATGTCTTTCCTCCTTCTTTCAAGTGCCAGCTAAAATTTCATCTTCTGCTGGAAATTTTTCTTTATGCCTTTTAATTCTAGGGCCTCCCTTCTGTTGATTATATACAGTCGATACTATGTAGACCTTGTTTGTACATAGTAGTTTGCATGTTATCTCCCCCATTAGAAAGCTATCTTTTTGAGACCAGAAACTGTCTTTTCTTGGTTTTCTTTGTATTGCCAGTGCTTGGAATTGCCCAGCACACAGTAGGTGCTTAATAAATGTTTATTGACAGATTGATATAAAGGGGAGGAAGCTAGGAGCGGTGGAACCCAGATGTAGAATCTTTTTTACACCTTTTACAAAAACACCTTGAATTAATGATGCTGTTCTCTCTGTCTCAGGCAGGTAATGTGGTGACTGGAGAGATGGTAGAGGAACTTATTCTTTCTGGAGCAGACATCATCAAAGTGGGAATTGGACCAGGTAAGGACTGTCTAGAACACAAAATGACTGTGATAGTGTATGAGAAGCATATTGAGGAGAGGGTGGAGGGTAGGGAAGAAGTTCCTATTGTAGGGGAATGATGCATTGATAGAAAAATGGTTACTGACCTTGAAGAATCTCTAAATAAGTTTATCCAAAATTTGGATAATTGATTGTGACTTCAGTAGGTGAGTACAGAAGGAAAGAATACTGGCTTCATTGATTCTTCTGCCTAAGACCCTCTAAGGGGGAAGGTGGAACATCTGTGGGAAAAAATGTTTTACTCTTCCCATATTAAATTCAAAAAAATTCTTAAGTACTTTTGTATGCAAGGACACTTTTAGGAATTGGGCATACAAAGATGGAAAATAACACAGTATCTGACCTCAAGGAGCTTATAGTCTGTTTGAAAAGGAAGGGTAAAAAATGTGTTCTTAAAATAAATGATATAAAATAGAGTGTGCTAGGAATAAAGGAGAGCTAACAAAAATGTTAGGAGAATTTGGGAGAGAAAGGAATGATTGGATTATTGAAGAATCCTATATCTGGCTAGTTCAAATCTGAAGTCCACTTTTAGCTTCATATTTTGGGCTTTTCTACACTCACATTTTTCTCCTTTAGGGCTCTATTTTTCCAGCATATCCTAAGGCATAAGACTTCTGACTACTCTTCCTGTGGATAGGTGGAGACTCTACTCACTCACAAGGGCCAACTCTACAAAAGTTCTGGCCTTGGCTTAACTCTCATAATGTTTCCTCTGAGTTAACCCTTGGAGCCCAACTGACTCTTTGCTCTGAGGAAGAACCACTGCTTCTGTGGGAGAAAGTATATATGTGATGCTAGCTTTGCAACTTTGCAGTGTCCTTCAGGGGCCCTTAGGAACTAGTTGGAAAACACCCAAATGAAGTACATAGGCAGAATGAATAGAATGGCTATGTGGAGAGGTGCTGCTTATCTGTATTCATTCATTCATTATTTATTAAGCTCTTGCTTAGCCAGGTAAAGGGCTAACAACAATGGGATTAAGATAAAATTCTTATTGAATAAGAATGAATAAGATAATATTCTTTTTCTCCCAAGAGATTAAAAATCTTTCTGTGACAGGGAGAGGGATGAAACTCATGCAAAATTATAAAATGGGCAGTGATAATACAAATTGTTATGAGGTCAAATTGAAGGGGGTCAGTTCTGACTGGGAAGATCAAAGAAGCTTCTTGGAGGAACTGGCATTTAGGCCATAATTTCAAGGACAGGTAGGATGACAAAGGAGTTACATTCTCGGCATAGTGACCAGGCAGTGATAAGAAATCTGAGGTGCATATTTTTAGAATTCTCCATGATCCCCTATTTTTCTATATAATTTTGCTTTCAAAGAATCATAAATCTAGAGCTGGAAAGGATCTTAGAAATCACCTAATTCATCCCCCTTATTTCAAAGAAGGAACCGAAGCTGATAGGTTAGGTGACTAGCCCAAGGTTATCAAGAGCAGGATTAAAATCTAAGAATATTCCTTTATATCTAACTACTAACACTTAAGCTCCTTTTCAAGTTATGATAAAAGGCATTTATTAAGCATCTATGTTCCAGGCACCTAGCCAAGTGCTAGAGATATAAAACATAGCAAACAACATCTTTGCTGTCAAGGAGTTCATATTACAATTGGGGAGATAACATGCCTACTTCTCATATATACATAGAAGATAAATCAGATACAATCTTAGAGGGAGGGCTCTAAGATTAAGGAAGGCTGGGACAAGCTTCCAGCAGAAGGGGAGACTTTTGCTGAAATTTGAAGAAAGTTAGGAAGAGGAAATAGAAAGGGCAATCCCAATTTGGGGGGAGCAGTCAGTGAAAATGCACAATGAAGTCAATGTCACGAGATCACAGAGTGACTGAGAGGGGAGTGAAGGGCACAAAGATTGGAAAGGCAGGAAAGGGTGAAGTATTGAAAGACTTTAAAAACCAAGCAGAGGATTTTATATTTTATTTTTTTCTTCTGATTATGGATTAAATGAAGAGGTGGTAATAGGAGGTAAAGATATTTTCAGATAAGCTTGAGTCAGATTGTGGAGGATCCCGAAGGCTCAGCTAAAGCATTTGTGCTTTGTACAATGGACAATGGGCAGTCATTAAAGAACGGGCAGGGATGTTACAAGAGCAATCTCAAATATCAATATTAATCTAGCAGTGATGTGTATGGATTGGAAGGGAAATAGACTGAAGGTGGGTTGACCAGTTAGGAGACTGTTGTAATAGCTCACATGAGAGGAGGGCAGAAAGGAACCACCTTTCAAGGAGCAGAGTCATAGAAAGAATTATTCTTTGTAATAACTAGGATAAGCAATCCGTAGGAAGTGGTGGGTGTCTTCCTTATCCCTGGCCCCATAAGGACTCTCATATCAGAAGGCTAACAATAAACCATCATGCTTCAGAAAAAAGCCTTTCTAATTTGTACCCTCCAAAGAAAGGTAGTCACTTTTGTGGTTTTAGTTGAAGGAGAATTATGTCTGAACTGTTTGTGACACTAAAATCTTGCTAACATGATTTAGTTCAGTGCCAAGTTGTTGTTTTTTTTTTTTTTTTGTACTATTTCCCATTTCCCTTCTCCCTCTTTTACCCTCTGAAAAAATTAGTGGGAAAAGAAGGAAAGAAAAGATCTGTCTAAAGAATTTCTTATGTATGTCAGAAGAGAAATAAGCATAAGAAATCTTAAGTATAAAGAAGTATTTCTTGATTAATCACAGCTGTCACTAACAATTAAACATTGGGTAAGTCACTTAAGCTTTTGGTCCTTGTCTTCTTCATCTGAAAAATGAGGAGATTGGAGTATATGGTCTCTCAGGTTCTATCCAGCTTTGATCCAGTGAAAGAGATGATTTGGGAGAAATTATGAAAAAAGGCCAGGTCAAAGTTTCTTGAACTTGATTTTTCCTCAGACTGTAGTACACTTTTAGGTATGTGCTTTGTCTTTATTTTCAAGCTGTTTGATCTGTGTGCCCTCAACATTTTTTTCGGCGGGGGCGGGGGAGGAGCAGTATGGATCCTTCTGACAGTATGATGAAGCTTATGGATCCCTTTTCAAGATCATCTTTTTAAATATTTAAAATTACACAGGATTACAAAAGAAACCAGTTATATGGAAATACAGTTATCAAAATAATTTTAAAAACAGTTTCTAGCCCTCGGATCAAGAATTCCTTTTTTAAAGGATTAGGAAATCTCTAAAGAGCTAGAGTTCAGTACACAATAGACATTTTTCAAATGTTTTGGAACAAATGAATGGCTAACAAATATAATTAGAGCTTCTTAATAATGAATTAGATATCTGTTGGTTTTGGATGGTTTTAAGATCTCTGCCTTTGGGCAAATGTACACTTGACCAATAGAGTTCCAGAGGTATTCACAATCCACTGAGATGATAGAAAGAGCACTGTACTAGAATTTTTATTTTATTTTGAGCTGAGTATGGTTCCTTTTAAGATTTAAGAATCTATGCCTTCTTACTTGTAAAGCATACTAAATTATATAATCTCTGAGAAGCCTTTGGATCCTAAACTTGTATGAAATTATCCTTTTGTTGGGGTCAGCCAGTAGTTAATAATAGTCATTACCATTTGTTCAACATTTACTATGTGCTAAATACTATGCTAAGCACTAGGGATACAGTTACAAAAAAAAAAAAAAAAGAGTCTCACCTCAAGGAGTTTACAATCTAATGGGTGAAGACAACACTCAAAAGAAAGGTGAAAAGCTAGGGTAGAGAAGATTGGAAAGGGCGGTGGATTAGAAGTGTTAGGCTTGGAGGGCATGGTGAAGAGTTTATCAGTCCAAAATGAATGCAATAGGTAGCCAAGAGAGAATAAGATGTGTGTCCTGCACCTTTCTCCTTAAATGAGAGATGAGCAGTTCATGGCTCTACCTTCCAGAGGGTCAGCGAGTACTGATGAGAAATGAGTACCAAGGTCTTTGAAGGATAACAATATTTTCCAAGCATGAGGTTCCTGGGGATGTGGTGGAAAAGCCAATGAAGTTCAAAACATGTGAAATAAGGCAGGAAGTAGGTGAGGGCAGTGGAGGAGTAGCAGTTGGGGAGAGATAAGGGGAGATAAAATAATCTCTTTAGGATGGTCAGAGGTGCCACAATCCTGTTAGCTTTTGGTTGAAGATACTTCACTGAGGTCAAGAGATTCAAATAATGTAAAATTGATATTAAAGACAGGACACATGATAGAAAAGTTTCAAGTTGTTACAGCTCGACCAACTCTGCAGAACCCCATGGAAAGTTGAGGCTATTCTAGTATTCTGAATCCTTCTCTGTGGCTTGACTTGGGTTATTTGGCCCCTACCCTGATTGGAAGAATGATTGCCTGGAGATGTCTTGGGATTCCCTATTATTCAATCAATCAAAATACACTTGAAGAATGTATTATATGTCAGACCCTGTTCTAGGTGTTAAGATACAAGGACCAAATTGAAATAACCCCTGCCCTTAAAGAGATCATAATCTAGCTGGAGGAATCAACAGGTACATACATAGGTATGTGTAAAAAATAGATACAATTGTAGGGGAAAAGCATCAGTAGTTGGGGTGCTCAGAAAAGTCTCATGTAAAGGGTGGAATTTGAACAGAGGTCTAAGGAAAAGTAGAGATTGATTCTAAGAGATGGGTACTAAGAGAAGGTACTTTGCAGGCATAAGGGACAGCTAGAGAAAGGCATATTAGAAATGGAATGCCCTGTTGGGAGGAATGGCAAGGCCAATTTGAGTAGACTTTTGTATACAGGAAAAGGAGCATATGTAATAGGACTGGAAAGATCGGTTGGGGCAAGGTTGTGAAGATCTTCAAGTGACAAATGTGGCTCAATTAAACCTTACATGAAGGGATTTGGGGAAAGGGCACTACATGGTGAGAGGAGGTAGCTCCAGTAGGATTTTCCTGACCTGCAGGGTTGAGATGGTGCCTTTTGTCTTCTTCATGTACTCCACTGAGGTTGGACTGTTTAATCCTACTTCCTAAAAGGAAGGGAGACTAATTCCACATATCTGACAATTTGCCTTTCTACCAACACGAATATAAACCTTACTAAGGAGATTTGGTTGTGGGGCACATAATTTTCCATTTATCCTCCCCCTTTTTATTCAAGGAAGACTCATGGTATGGCTTGTGCCATTTTACATGTAAAAGTGTTTAGCTCAGATTTAAAGTCACCATCATAAAACAAATCGGACAAACTGCCATGATGCTGGCCAGCCATCCAGCAGAGTTGCTATGGGCAGCAGGTCTTGCTGTATCCCAAGTGATGAGGTGTGGCAAGAGGAGGACCAGATGAGAAAATAGGGGAATAATTTATATGTGTGTGGCCTTGTATAAATTATTTCTCCTTTAGAAGCTGTAGCTTTTTCATCAATAAAATAAAGATTATAATATCTGTATCCATCTTATAAGTTTATTGAAAAGAACAAATGAAGCATTTTGAAAACTCTTCAAGCTTGCAATTAAGAATCTTGAATTTAGGTCCTTAATCTGACATAGTGACTGGCTGTATAATCTTATGTCACTTAAATCTTTTTGAGCTAAAGTCCAAAAATTAAAGTTTCATCACCTATAGAGTTAAGGTGTTTGATCAGGTGATCTGCTAAAAAGAGCATGGTACAATGGGAAAAACACCAGCCCCAGAGTCAGAGGATCTGGTTTCAAATTTTACTATGTATGCTTGTAACATAAGCAATCAGCTTCCTTGGGCTTCAATTTTCTCATCTTAAAAAAAGAAGGTTCGACTTAATAGCTTTGAGTTTCTATCCAGCTTTAGAACTATGATCCTATGATCTAGTTATTCTACTTTTAATAGTCTGTGCTGTACAAATATAATATATGATTATCTTTTTTTTCTTTTTTAAAAATTTGGCAATATTAATGAAAACTAATTTTAATTTTTTAATCATAATAGCTTTTTTTCAAAATATATGCAAAGATAGTTTTTAGCATTCAGCCTTGCAAAACCTTGTATTCCAAATTTTTTCCCTTATCTCCCCACATCTCTCCTCTCCTAGACAGCATGTAATTCAATGTAGATTAAACATGTTCAATTCTTCTAAACATATTTCCACATTTATCATGCTGTGCAAGAAAAATCAGATCAAAAGGGGAAAAAATGAGAAAGAAAAAGTAAGCAAACAACAACAAAAGGTGAAAATAGTATGCTTTGATCCAAAATCAGTCTCCTTAGCTCTCTCTATCTGTGAATTACTCTCTCCATCATAAGTCTATTGGAATTCCCTTGAATTACTTCATTGCTGAAAAGAGCCAAGTACATCACAGCTGGTCATCACCTTCTTGTTCCTGTGTACAATGTCTTCTTGGTTCTACTCACTTCACTTAGCATCAGTTCACCTAAGTCTTTCCAGGCTTTTCTGAAATCAGCCTGCTCATCATTTCTCATAGAATATAACATTCTATTATATCCATATACCATAACTTATTCAGCCATTCTCCAGTTCCTTGCCTCTATAGAAGGGGCTACTACAAACATTTTTGCACATGTGGGTCCTTTTCCATTTTTAATGATCTCTTTGTGTTAGAGACCCAATTGAGACACTGCTAGCTCAAAGGATATGCACAATTTGATAGCCTGATGTGTTGTATTTTAAAAATAATAAGGTATCCTTACAAGGATAGTTTGATTGATTCACTTGGTCCTAAAAATGAGTGTGTAGTGTGTGTGTGTGTGTGTGTGTGTGTGTGTGTGTAGGAGAGAGAGAAAGACAGAGAGAGAGAGGGAGGGAGAGGGAGAAGAAGGGAGAGAGAGAGACAGAGACAGAGACAGAGAGAAGGGAAAGTATTCTTTTATTCCCTCATTTGGTGTCAGTGAATGTTCCTTAATCTTCTCATATTGGGTCTTGTCTTCCTCTTGCCAGGTTCTGTGTGTACCACTCGAACCAAGACTGGTGTGGGCTACCCTCAGTTGAGTGCTGTTATTGAGTGTGCTGACTCTGCCCATGGCCTCAAGGGACATATTATCTCTGTAAGTTGGGACTCCAGTCTGGTGGTGAGAGTGGGATGGGGGCGGGGATAGGAGCACTATGAAGGGAAATTATGCTTCTCAGCCTTAGCATAAGCCATTATATTCTCTGTCCAATGTCACCTGGAGCCACTTGTGAGTCTAAGCTCCTGGGACATGTAAAATGATATCATAAAAGTGTAACTGTTGCAAGAAAACTTCACTAATGCAGACTAAATGGGTGAAAGGATTTGAACAATTTAGTGAAGAGTCCATATTATAGTATAACTCAAAAAGAACTCAAAAAAGTCCTTATTATAGCATAACTCAAAAAGCTGGCTGTAGTACTTTTATATTTTATTTTATTTTACTGCGAGATTATTAAGTGATTTGTGTACAGGGTCACACAACTAAGTAAGAATCAAGTGTCTGAGATGAGACTTGAACTCAGCTTCTCCTGACTTCATTACTCTCTTGGATACTATACCAACGAGCTGTCCCTACTTTTATATTTTAAAGTAAAAGCTATATAGATATGAATTAATTCTGTGACCTTGAAAAAGTTACTTTAGATTTCTAGGACTTGGTTTCTTTATGATGAAGGGATTGAGATAAGTAATCTCTTAAAAGATTCTGTCAGGCTTATGGACAAATGGAAAAAGTTTTGGACTTTAGGGAAGACCTGAGTTCATAATCCTGTCTTAGATATTTCTTGGCTGTGTGACTCTGGGGAAATCAATTAACCTCTGTCAAATTTAGTTTCCTCATCTGCTAGAAAGGGATAATGGCACCTGCTTTATAGAGGTGTGAAGATCAAATGAGATAATATATGAATAATACTTTTGAAACCTTAAAGTTCTATACAAATAGTAACTATTATTATTTTGAATGATCATTCTCATAAATTAATTATGTTAATGACAAATGCACATAGAATTCTAGAACTTTAGAATTGGAAGGTAACGTAGATAATCACTTGCCAGGTCTCATTGATTCATAGCATATCTCATATTGCCTTAGCTCAAGCCCTTATCAATTCTCTACCAGATTATTGTAACAGCTTCTTAACTGTTCTCCCTGGCCCTGCTCTCTACTCTACCTTCCATATCACTGCCAGAATCATCTTCTCAGCACATGAATGAACATAAAACTCCTGTACTTTCAACCCTCCCCAGCTCCCATTGACTGGAAGAAAAAAATACAAATTGTTGAACCTGGCACCTAAAGACCCCTATAATCTGGCTACCACTTACTCTTCCATATTGATTTCATATTAATCCCCTTCATGAACTCTATGTTCCAAACAAACAGAATTGCCAGGTGTCTTTAGAATTTGGCATTCTTCCTTCTGTTTCCTTTCTTTCTTCTCATGAACTAGATCTTATAACTTGAGCACTCTCTCCCTCCTCGTCTTACTTCTTAGAATTCCCATCTTCCTCCAAAGCTTAACTCAGCTCAGCTTTACTCTTCATGTGAAATGTTCTTTGATTCCCTTTCAGTTGTTCATGATACATTCTTTCTGTTTCTTTGCCTCTCTCGTTCCCCCTTCAGTCTCTTTGCTCTCCCCTCTCTCTTCTCCTAACCCTTTTTCTCCCCTTTTCCACCTTCTTCTCTCTCCTTCTATCTCTGTCTCTTTCTCTTCTCCATGTAACCTTGTATTTACTTATATGGGTACATGTTTTATCCATAAATAGAATATAAGCTTCCTGAAGGCAGACATTTTGTTTTTGTCTTTGCATCCCCAGCAGCCAACATGGAGTCTTGTACATAACAAATATTTAATAAACATTTGTTCAATTGACTTAATTTTGAGTACAATTCCTACTCAATAAAGAATCATTTCTTCACCATGCTTACTCATAGCCATACAGTTTCTGCTTAATTATACTGAGTTAAGGAACACTCACTACCTCTTGTGCAAACATTTCATTATTGAATAGATATATTTATAGAGGGGTTCTCTCTTATGTGAAAGTGAAATCTGTTTCTTTGTAGCTTCTGCTCACTGAGGTAGCTGAAATATAGTTAAGATAAAGTGCACTTGACTTTAGAGTCATATGACCAGAATCTAAACCTAACCCTTTCTCTTATTTTATTTTTGCTGAGGCAATTGGGGTTAAGTGACTTGCCCAGGGTCACACAGCAAGTGTCTGAGACCAAATCTGCACTCAGGTCCTCCTGATTTCAGGGCTGGCACTCTAACCACTGTGCCACTTAACTGCCCCGCTCTTTCTCTCATTACCTGGGGGTAAAACTTAAGAAAGTCATTTAACCACTCTGAATTATACTTTTTAAACCTACAAAATGAGCATAATAATACTTGTCTTGTGATGAGATGATGTATATGAATTGTAAAGTACCATTTGAAATTAGCCTTTATTGTTGATTCCTGTTCAGCCTTTAGGAGCAGAATAGCAGAAGTCTATTCCTTTCACTTCTTGTATTTTCTAGATATTTAATAGTCCTTCAAATAGTTAAACGTTGCAGTCATTTCTTCATTAGGCTGGCCTTTTCCTTATAAAATATGTCTCCTGAACCCTTCACAGTGCTGCTGTTGGATTCATTTTGGCTTATCAGTGGCCCTCTTGTAGGGTGGCAAATGATCAGGATCAAATACAATGACCCTTACAGGTGTGATATGACCTGTGCAGACTGTAGTAATTTATAGTTTCCTGCTGATCAGTATAATATACCTCCACCAATACAACCTGAAGTTGTGTTTTCTTTTTCAGTGGTTGTATTATACTGCTGGCTTTTATTAAGAGTGTGATCAGCTAAATCCTGAATATCATTTTCACATGGGTGACTGCCAAGCTAAATCATCTTCCTGTACTTGTGGAATTTGTTGTTTGCACCTAAATGTCAAACTTTGCATTTATCCTTGTTGAATTATCTCTTGTTGATTTCAACCCACCATCCCATTCTGTTGTCATGGTGCTAACTAGCCACATTAGCTTTGTGTTCTTTATACTTTGGTAAATATGATCAGCCCCCTCTCTCTTAATAAAACCAATAGCAGATCTCCGTGGCTCTTCACAAGAAAGAGCTTCCTTTAGAGGTTTTCCAATCACTAATCATTCAATCAATCAGTATTTATTGAATTTCTATTCTGTGTGTAATGCTACTGTGATTACAACCTCGAAGTGATCTTTCTGTTCTTCACTGGAAAACATGCTTTTACATCTCAGCAGATAATGAACTTGAGACAAGTTATGTGTAGTTCACCTTGTTAAGAGATGCATGATCAGTTCCACTGAGAGATCTGGGGCTTCTCCATTAGCGGGGCTCCTTGTGACAAGGGACTCTTTTTTGCTTCTTGTTGCATCCCAAAGACTTAGCACAGTGTCTGGTCAGATGACTAGCCCACTGGGATCCTTCTTCTTGCCTCCAACCAAGCAGAATGTACATTCCGGATTTTTCCCAACACTGGTAATGGATTTTATGGACTCAGCCATGCTTCCTCACATGGTTCCCTCCTATTACCAAATGCACATTTGTGAGACAGCTGTGGCCATAGAACAGAGTGATGCTAACTGGCCTGCAGAGGAAAGGAGCCCATAGCCTTGGCCTCATTAGCACTGAGCTAACTAGTTGAACTATCTGAGGTTCAAAAGGATCATCACTCCACAGCCACTTTCTAATGTGGTTTCACAATTACATTTCTGTTGCCAATAGTTCTGAATCCACTGGAAACCCATCAGGCTTTTTGGTTACTGCCTTTTTGTTCAATTGCCAGCTGTCTCATTTTACACTTTAGTTGCTGAAAAAGCACATCTGCTCTGTTAAAGTGAAGCAGCAAGCCACAGCAAGGAGTCAGTTGGGCCCAGGGGGCTATGTTTGGGATAGTGTTTCTGTTTATTAGAACTTTTCTTCCATATTTAAAAAAGCACGAGGGTTTTCCAGTAAAGCACAGACCTGAAAAATTTAGGGTAAGTCCAACAAATATAAAAGATGTGGAGATTGTCCCCTTGTCTCCTACATCATTTACTAGAGCAGGAGTTCATCACCATATTGTGCCCTGGACCTCTTGGGCAGACTGGTGAAGTATGTGAACCCATCTCAGAATCATATTTTTCAATGCATAAAATAAAAAAAAACCCTTAGGAATGCAGAAGGAAACAATTGTATTGATATACTGCTAAAAAGTATTTAAAAAGCAAGTTCACACACCCTAGGTTAAGAGATACAGAAGGAAGAGAGATTAGAAGCTGGAAAATACTTACAAAATAATGTAGTACATATCTCTCATTTTAAAGATGAAGAAACTGAGGCCTAAATAAATGAAGTCATTTTTATATTGTCAGATGGTGGCTGAGCTGAAAAAGACCCAGGTCTTTCTGACTCCCATTTCTACATTTTTTTAATCATTTAATGCTCCTTCTATAATTAATAGGGCAGCTAGGTGGTACAGTGGATAGAGCACCAGCCCTGAAGTCAGGAGGACTTGAGCTCAAATCTGGTCTCAGACACTTAACACTGCTTAGCTGTGTGACCCTGGGCAAGTCACTTAACCCAATTAAGTCAGCAACCCCGCCAAAAAACAAAACAAAACAAAAAATTAATTAATCATTTCTTCCCTAAAAGTCTTCAAAATGTTGGGTCTTCACATTTTCCCCAATACCAGCTCTGAAATGTGAGTGACAAAAACAACTGGGTCTTATGTAAACATTTACAAGGGAATGGTAGCTTTATTAATTTTTAAAAATAGTTTTCATAATGCATTTTTTCTGTAGCAAAAATCGTATTTGGTTTTCATGATGAATTTATTTTTACTACAGCAGATCAACATTATTAATTTTGTTTTGATCAAGCTATTATTAAGTTTTATTTTTGGTCCTGCCTTCTTCAGTATTTTTTTTTAATCAATGAAGATATAGGAAGTCTAATTATCAGTCTGAAGAAGACCAAAAAAACTTACAGGAATAGGTTATGTCATGAAGACAGAATGAAGGTTATAACTTCATTTCAAAAAGTTATTAATCCTGAACTTAAACCATGAGATAAAAGCAAATAATGTAAAATGTTACATTTAGGTTTAAAAAAACTGTACAAATAATATGGAGCAAAGTTGAGTTGCCAGTCATTCATGTGAATCTCAGGGTTGCAGTTGACAACTAGCTCAAACTGAATTAATACAAAGTTTGATTGAATTAATAGAAATGTAATATTCTGGGAAAATCACGGGAAGTAATAGTACCTTTAGACCACATTTGAAGTATTGTGTTCAGTTCTTTGTTCTCTTTTAAGAGTGAACAAGACAAGTCAAAGTATAGTAAACCTTTCACTACTGTGTCAACTCACTGTTCATTGGGAATATCTCATATTTAGAATAGCAACCATTAAATGAATGCTTATTGATGGTATAAAAATGATGTGACTTAATATTCTATACCCATTTTTACTACTTTCATTACAGCCAGTGAAAGGGGACCTCTCAGGAATAAAGGGCATTTTGTATTTTTTTTCTTTCTTTTATGGATTAACATGAACCAAAAACTTCACCACATAACCAAACTACTGAAAATCAGCCTCTCATTGTAATTCAGTCATTTTTCAGTTACATCCTACTTTTCATGATCCCATTTGTGGCTTTCTTAGCAAAGATAATGGGGTGGTTTGCCATTTCCTTCTCCAGCACATTTTACAGATGTTGGAATGGAAGCAAAGAGTTAAGTGACTTGTCCAGTGTCATATAGCTAGTAAGGATTTACACCTAGATTTGAACTCAGAAGATGAATTTTCCTGACTCCAGGCCTGGCAATTTATCTATTGTACCACCTAAGCTGCCAAAACTTTTCTATTAATATTTATTTAGATTGACCTTTAACATACATGTTCTGTTGCCAGGACTGGCCTTTAAACCCTCTCAGATTGGTAAGACCTCCCAGAACTTGTGCCAGTCATTGAAGCCTGTCTGGCCTTCAGAACCTAGAGTCATTTCTACCCACAGAGCATCATAAAATCATAGATTGTGAGCTGGAAGGGATATCAGATCCCGAGACTTCCAAGCAACTGTTTTTCCCAATGTTCCATGTCACCTTCTTTGATTAATAATGACAAGTTAGAACTTTGTAAATTTATTGTTATTTTTGGAATGAGCTGCCCCATAATACAATATATTTCTTCTCACTGTCAGTATTCAATTACAAGATTCTTGTCAACAATATTTTTCTGTGCACTTGGGTAGGAGATTACCTAAAGATTTAGAGATAACTTGGTGACACAGCAGAGAGAGTGCAGGACTTGGAATCCAGATCTGAGTTTAGATCCTTCCTAAGACACTTAGTAGCTGTGTGATCCTGGGCAAGTCACTTCACCCTGTTTGCTTCAGTTTCCTCATGTGTAAAATGAAAGGAAATGGCAAATCACTTCCTTACCAAGAAAACCCCAAGGAGATCACAGAATTAGAAAATGATTGAACAAGAGCAAACCTTAAAGCACTTTGTAAATGAAGACTGTATAATATTACAGGCTTCAAAAGAAGAAGGCAGGTTATAATGAGAGGAATTTGATCTTCTGGATCATAGCTTAAAATATAGAAGTGTCAGGTCAATAGGTAGATATGTAGTATACCTAAGTAATAACTAAGCTCATAACATTCTGCTTGTCTGGTGTCTTCTAAATTGAATCAAAGGGACTTTCAGAGGAAAAGAAAAGCTTAGAAACAACCCTATTGATGTATATGCTCACAAAAGATAAAAAGAGAGTAGTAAAATCCATGGCTTCAGTCATTTATATATAAATATACAAAGCTTGTATAGCCAAAAAAAAAAAGATGAATAAGAAGGTAAAAAGGAATGAAGAAATTAGAGTAGGATTGTATTTAAAGATGATATATGAATGTGAGGAAATTTAGAAAATGGAGGAGGAAAGTATAAAGGAACAGTTGGCTAAATGTCAATGAAAGCAGGAATAGAAATGATAATGCCATTGGACATTAGACAGAAACAAGACCTAAACAGAAACAGGAAATCAATGAGGTATTAGGGACATAGATCAAAAGCCTGGCAGAGAAGTAGGATAAAGTAATATTGGTGGGACCTCTATGATCCCAAATGCACTTTAGCCTTCTCTGCCAAAATCAGAGTAGCTCAACATTTCCCGACTTGCCTTCAAAAGATGGAAAATGAACAAGGCGAAATTCTATTTTGGATGAGATTTTCACCTACCAGGAAGAGACTTATTGTTGGCAAAAGAAATTATTCAGATCTTGGGAGAGAAGAGACTAAGTTCATTTTAGAAGTGGGAGGAAATATGCTCCAAGTTTGAAATGAATTCCAGCTTTGAGGAGCAGATTTCAAAAAGTTTAGAGAAAAGATAAGTCAGATTTCATGGGCTAAAATTCTGAGTCAAGTCAGCATGGGAGGGATTGGTTAATTCTCAGAAATAAACAAAATCCTGAAGATGCAAAGAAAAATAATTCTGATGAAGAGCAGAAAGAAGTATTGCCTAAAAAGGCTGTAGTAGATCAGATAAATTAATAAAGAAGCCTTTACTTTGTGCCTACAGTGTTCCAGGTCTTGTGCTAGGGGTGAAGGTACAAAAAAAAAAAAAAAGTCTAAGTAACAAGAGATATACACAAACAATAACAATGATCAGGAATAGAATTTATTAGGAAAAAAGTAGGAGTAATGATCATTGATCTTAGACAAAGTCAAATAAAAAATCAGGAGAGAGATATATATTATATGTCAACCATATTAATATTGTTTTAGATGCATGTGCATATACATACATTTATAAGCATGTATCTATCTATGTAGGTGTATGTGTGAATGTTTATGTGTGCAGGTGTGTACACACACATATACATAAATATATCTATACTTAACTGCCACCTGTTTGGGGGAGGTAGGAGGGGGTGAAAGGGAAAAAATATATAGTAAAAAAGTGCATGGCAGAGAACAAAAACAATGGAACAGTGCCTGCCCTCAAGGAGTTTCCATTCTATCAGGGAAGCAACATGTCTACTTATAAGTGCATAGGCATGAGGAATAGATTCTGGAAAAAGAGAATTTGACTGGAAATTAAAATGTATAAAGTCAATAATGTTTAATAGTCTTGGGAAAGCATTCTGGAGGCAGATTATGAAGAACTTTAAATGCCCCAAAGAGAGTATCCCCAAAATCTTAGTGTATTAAACCTGTACCTAGACTTTTAGGGCACCCTGTATTTTCTGTTACAGGCAAGAGAAAGTTTCTTGAGGAGGTGTAGTGTATATCTATAGATAGATATAAAGGATATCTTTTTAGAATTATATTTAGGCAGCTCTTTGGAGGATAGATGACGGAGGGAAGGCAGAAGTAGCAGAGAGACCAAGAGGCTATTGAAATATTACAGGCAAGAAGTAATGGAGGCTTGAACTAAGGTCATGAACATTCATGAGTTCAAATCCAGCATCAGACACTTTCTTTCTGTGTGACACATTTCCACATTAACATACATGACACCAAATCACTGATTCTATTTCCAAAACATGATATATGTGTATGTATATACATACATACACACATATGTTTGGAAGCATATGGTGCATAAGTCAAGTCCACAAGCATTTATTAACCATCTACTATATAATACCAGATGCTAGACTAAGGGAGAGCAAAGGATTAAGTATGAGTCTGAGGCTGAGAACTTGATGATGGCGTTCTCAGCAGAAATGGGGAAATTAGAAAGAAGGCTGTTTTTTTGGGAAAAGATAATGAACTTTAAAAAAAAATTATTAAACTCTTAATTTATGTCAGGCAGAGGGCTTACCTGTTGGGAGTAAATATAGAAAAAGGGAGACATTCCCTGATTTTTTAAATCTCTGTCCTTTAAGAACATAGTATATCTTATATCCACCTAATTATTTATATGCTGATTCTCCCCTCCCATTATAAAATTTTGTTTTTGTTGTTCAGTTCTGTTTGACTCTTTGTGAAAGTTGTGATCCTATTTAAAGTTTTCTTGACAAAGATACTGGAGTACTTTGCCATTTCCTTCTTCAGCACATTTTACAGATGAGAAAACAGGAAGAGTTTTCCTTAGTTCAAGCCTCGTACTCTATCCACTGAATCACCTAGCTGCCCTACATTAAAATGTGAGATCCTGGAAATTAAAGACTCTTTTGCTTTGCTTTGCATATGCTTAGCACAGTGTCTAGCACACAGAAAAAAATTGATTAATGCTTGTTGAATAACTGTTTGACTGATTTAAAAGAGCTTACACTCTAGTAGAGGGAGATTACATGTAAAGGGAAATCATGACCGGAGGAGAATTTTGATCTGGGCAATCACTGGATGGTGAATGGAGACATAGCAAAAAGAGTGATGTGTTCTTTCCAGGAATTGTAAAAGAAGACTTCAGAGCAATAATTCATTAGATACCTAGGCTGGGAAAAGGGAAGGCTGAGAGATTTGGTATGTATGAAAATCAGTTAAAAGGATACTTAAAGGGGAAGATGACAATAGTACAGTGTGATAAGTTTTGATACAGTGAACTCTAATTAGGAGTGCAGGCCCATATTTGTAATGACCAATTTAGACATTAAAATGACATTTAGAAGATAGAAGCTGAATCCTTTTGTATACAGGAGTGTCCTGCTCCTGTAAGAACAGTATTGTGAATGCTAATTCCCAGAGCAATCTGAGGTGGGAGAAAAAAAGCTAAGAATAGCAGAAAGTAGATTTTTAATAACAATATTAGAAGAATGGATCAAAATGGAAATAGGATGAACCAATTCAGTGGAATGCAATAAGCATTTATATGGCACTTACTGCATGTGGGTGTTTAAATTTATATTTATACCAGATATAGATTAAAAAAATTCTCCCATTAGAAATTATATAATTCAGCTCAAATGAAAGAGTCCCAGATTTTATCCAAAGGTAAATTCCCCAAAGTCTCTAGCTGTGGTGAGAGACATGATGGAATTTGCCAGCTCCTCTCATGTGAGCTTCTCCTTTCATGACCCTGTCTTTCCTTTCAATGCTGGAAGCCAGAAGAACCCAAAAAGAATAAAGAGCCTGATTATTTTTTCTTACTCTTACCCTGCTGCTCTTCCTGAAGCTGGAAGGCATATCTCTGTACCAATGAGGAGACAGTCCCATAATAATGGACATTAGGGCCTGTGTTACAAATGGATAATGTATCCATAAATGTTAGCAGTTAAAACAGTAATATTAGACAGTATGACCTTTAAGGTTTACTTACAAATCCCATGAGAAGTACTACTACTTGTAACTACAGTCAGCCCCAGGCAAAATTATTAAGTAGGCCCATTTTGTTCTTTTTGACCCTTACCTACTTCCCCTTTGAATATCCTTTTAATTGATTTTCAGTCTTCCCTTTTCTCAGTCTAGGTATCTAATGAATTATGGCTCTGAAGTCTTCCTTTTAGGAATGAAAGAATTTGATAAGTGTATGTATTCTAAGTCAAAGGCACTTAACTTGAAGCCTATGAATTTTTTAAAAAATTGATAACTATTTCAATTTACTTGGTTTCCTTTGTAATTCTATGTATTTTATTTTATGCATCTTAAAATATTATTCTTAGTAGGGGTTCATACACTTCACTAGGCAACCCAGAGAATCCATAATACAGAAAAAAGGCTAAAAATTCCTGCTCTAAGTTGTTATTGATTAAATGTATCACCCCTGCCAGGGGTACTTATATTTGAAACTAAGGGAATATGGTTCTTTAATGGTGGAATTTCGGGCATTAGGTGGAGAAATACTTTTGAAAAGGGGGCTATATATTCTAGAATTCTGACAGAAATCAAATGATTCTTGCTTCCATTGTTTCAGCTTCTCGAGAAGTTGTTATAAAGCAATATAAGTTGTTAAGCTATAGCAAGTCTGACTTATTTTGTGTATGTAGTTTTTTTGTGATTATTTGCTAAAGGCAAAATATGAAAATTGGACTCCTTTAATCTGAAGTAATGACTATATATATACAGATATGTGTTTGTATGAGATCCTGAATGATTCTCTCCTTGCTTTTTTGCCTTTCAGCAAATCCCCCCACCAAAAAAAACAAAAAACAAAACCAAAATCTTATAATGAACTTTTAAATTTGCATTCTTGAAATGGTAATAGTGAGAACTACTGGAAAACAGTTTTAAAGAAGACTATAGGGAAGCTATTCAAATGCTTCCCTGGGGATTTGAAAGCAGAAGCAATATGTGAACAGAACTATATGGATGGCTGTAATTAGATATGTATTTGTGTAAAAATTATGATATATATATACACATACATATATATTTATATTATACATTATATTTATTTTATTATATTATATTTAAATATATATATACATGTATATATATATATTTAATTTTGGTCCAGATCTATGATGTCATTTTTATGGATTGCCCTTGTTTGAGGAAATTTCCTCTATCACTTTTGATCAATAACTACAGCTTATAAGAAAGAAGGAAACATGAATTTATTAAGTGCCTACTGTGTGTCAGGCACTGTTCCTTACAAATATTGTCTCATATGATCTTTACAACAACCCTAGGAAGTAGGTGCTATTTTTATTCCCATTTTACAGATGGGAATGACAGTTAAGTGACTTACTCAGGCTTATACAATTAGTGAGTGTCTAAATCTGGGTTTGAACTCGTTTTCCTGACTTCCATCCAATGTGCTACCCACCTACTTCTAAGGACTTCCTTATAGTTTTGGTAAGTGACGACCTGAAGTTCACTCAGGCAAGTATGTGTCAGAGATAGAACTTGAACCCAAGGCATCTTGGACAAGTACTGATTGAACCTGGCCCTCTGTATCCATGTCATTCTCAATATGAGACAATGTGATGTAGGCATTGAGGGCCACCCTTGGCTGATGAGCACTGTTTTTTACAGATGAAGAAGCTAAAATTGAGATAGGTTAAGTAATTTGCTCTGTTTTTCAGAGTTAAACTTTCACAGTTTTTACAGTGTTCCATTATTTGAAGCAGTATTTGAATTCAGGTCTACTGACTTCAAATCTAGAGCATTATCTTCTCCAACTTCCTAAATTGTGGTTTGTGACTCTATGGGTTCTCATAACTGAATGTGGGGGTTGTAAAATTATGATTTATCATTAAATCTTTGAGTTATATACCTATTATATATGCCTGTAAACATAGGGTCACATAAACATTTTTCAGGCAAAAAGGGGTCATGAATGGAAAAAGTCAAAGAAACCCTTCTCCACACCATGCGCTCCACACTATAGCACTATTTATGGATGTTTCTCAGGGCTCAAGATTTCTTTTATTTGAGCTGGTATTCTTACAATAACACATAAAAATGGATATACCCAAAAAGCTATCCCAGAATAGTCACAGATAGTCACAAAGGTAGTCACAGCATGCTCCTATCCCTGTTAGCCATAACAGAGTAGGACACTTGTGAAATAATGCAGATATGTGGTGCAGTGGATAGAATACTGGGCCTAGAATTAGGAAGACTCATCATCCTGAGTTCAAATTTGGCTTCAGACACTTACCAGCTGTGTGATCCTAGGCAAGTCACTTAACTCTGTTTGCCTCAGTTTCCTTATCTGTGAAATGATCTGGAGAAGGAAATGGCAAACTATTCTAGTATCTTTTTCAAGGAAACCCCAAATAGGGTCACAAAGAATTGAATACAGCTGGATGGCAACTTAGGCTTTTGACATGGTCCTAATTCCTTGTTGGCAGTCCTAGGATCATAACATTTTTGAGTCAGAAGAGATCTTATAGATCATCTACTCTTGCTGATACATGAGTCCCTTCTACAGTATCTCAGTTTGCTGGCTATATCCAGGCTTTACTTGAATACTTGAGGTAAAGGAGCTCTCACTACTATTTCATGAAATGGCCCCTTCTATTTTTAGACAGTTTCAAGTGGTGGGAATTTCTTTCCTCATATTGAGCTGAAATTGACCTCCATGTAACATTTATTCATTGGTCCCTGTTCTATCCTCTGGCGCCAAGAAGAACTAGTCCAATCCATCTTGCATGACATCCCTTTAAATATTTGAAAACAGCTCTCATGTGCCCTCTAAGTCTTCTCATCTTTAGGCTGAGCAATCTTAATTCCATTAAACTATCTTCCTGTGTCATAGCTACTCCTCCTCCCTCAGTTGGTTGCCTTATTTTCAAAGTGTTTCAGTTTGTTAAAGTTCTTCCTAAGATGTGGCACCTAGAACAGGTATGGCACTTCAGGGCAGAGTCCAGCAGTACTATATGACACATTAGATTCTTTGGCATTTGCTGTCCATTGCTGGCAGCTACTGATTTTCCTAAGTTGGTGTTTTTGTTTTTTTTTTTTTTATTTGTTTGTTTGTTTTTTTTTTTTAACCACATGAGCTGCTGTTGAACCATGTTTTTTTCCATCCTGTAATTTAGATTTCCTCCCTTCCCTCCCTCCCTCCCTCCCTCCCTCCCTCCTTCCTTCCTTCCTTCCTTCCTTCCTTCCTTCTATTGGGGTTGTGACTTGCCTAGAGTCAAACAGCTAGTCTGGGGTCAGATTTGAATTCAGGTCTTCCTGACCCCAGAGCCAGTGAGTGCTCTATCCACTGTGCCACCTAGATGGCCTAGTTGCCCATCTTTTAACTTCTAAGCACAGTCCTGATTGACACCTAGACGTATCTGAGCAAATGGCATGAAGGTATGAAGTTACCCATCTTCTTGGTCATTTTGGAAGGATTGCTGAACTTGGAGTTATGAGGCTTGTGTTCAAATCCTGACCCTAACACTTAATAGATATGTGACCAAGTCACTGAATGTCTCTGAGTCTGTCTTCCTTTCAGTGAAATAGTGCTATCTGCTTGTACTTAAACTAACTGCTTCACAGGTTGTTGTGAGGAAAGTGCTTTTAAACATTAACACATTCATGAAATAGTGGCTATTATTTCATGCTGATTGAGGAAAAATAACCATCCTTTCCCATCATCCCAGTGCCCTGTTCTGTCTCTCCTCCATTCCATGTTAGAAGCAAAGTAAGTCATATGCTTAACTTCAATTCCTTATTGCCATCGTAGACTCATATTTGCTCAGTGTTCACAGAGGAAACACTGTACCGTCTTCTTGCTAAATATGAAACCACTTTGAAGGGTTAGAAGTGGGCTATATAGGAGATGCAATGATGTGCAAATGGGTTGGATAATCTACACTGCCCCAAATGATTTTTGAGTTGCATTTAGAAGGATGGCATAAATTATATAAGCATGATAGCATCTGTGTGAAGTGGGAGTTTTTTTTTTTAATGCAGGAAATAACCCAATATCCTTTCCCCCTCCCTTAAATTAATTTGCCATTTGTACCAAATAAAATCTCACCCCTTCTACCATCCAGTTGTGAGCACACTTCAAGTAGGGAGGGAAAGGCTAACAATTAAATCAGAAGCTGAAAAGTGTTAGTCCTGTTTTATAAACACAAACTCGAATGACCCGGGGAGAGGAAGACTGGAGCAGAAATAGCAGTGCCTGGCAATGGATTATGTAAGCCACTCATGTAGGATGAGGTCAGAAACTATTTCCAACCCAATAGTACACTTTCCCCACCTCCTGGGTGCACTGTGCATACACAATGAAGAAGCTTGGAATGATGACTGGCTCTGGCTGTATAAAATGGGGTTTGCTAGAATGAAAATCAAAATAAACTCAGAGAGGCCATAGGCAGAAGTGAGACATGCTGCTTGTTCCCCAGGGGCAGAGGAGTCAGAGGTCCTTCAGCAAATGAGGCAGACCCCCGCCAGGGTAATAGGAAAGGAACTCCTGGGGAACTGGTTTGATTTCTCCCTCCTCCCCCCACATTCCCCCCCTATTCTTCCAGTGTAGTAGCTCCAGGTATCAATTGACCCTTTTTATAATTGTGTATTTGGGCTTTCTCCCATTCTATTGTAAGCTCACCAAGCATAAGTCTGAGTTATATCTGGCATCTTATCCCTAATATCTAGCACAATTTTTTCAAATAGTAAGGACTTTAAATATGGTTGTTGGAGTAAATATAAGTGATGTGCTTTAGCATGGATTCTATATTTTAGGAAAATTGAAAGTAAATTAAGCAAGGGAAGCATAAATGCTCTAGAATCTTTTTTGGTTGTAGAGAAAGAAAAGCATAAAGGTCATCTTTAACCTCTTATTTTATAAAGGAGATAACTTGGGTGCCTTTTCTATTATATTTATTGTCTATTATATCTATTATATTATAATTATATATAATTATACATATATATATATATATATTTAGATATATATATGTAAAAATGATTTTCTCACTTCCCCTACACATATCTATTCCCCTCTTCCTTTTCTCTCCTCTGGATTTGTCTCCTTCTTCCATCTTTCTTTCCCTCTTCTTCCATCTCTCTCCTTTTGATTTTTCTTTCTCTCTCCATCATCTTTTCTCCTCGGCCCCATCTCTCCCTCCCCCTTCTGCCTCTTTCTCCTCTCCCCTCCCTTCTCCTCTGTTCT
>JAJPUD010000557.1:295738-306532 GCA_023553655.1 Myrmecobius fasciatus | reverse complement strand
TCTTTCTTTTTTCCTGTCTCTCTCTTTTTCTTTCTTTCTCCCTCTCTCTGTCTCTCTCTGTTTCTCTCTCTGTCTTTCCCTCCCTTTTTTTCTTTCTCCTTATCTCTGTCTCTCTGTCTCTTTTTCTTTCTTTCTCCCTCTCTTTCTCTCTCTTTTTTCTTTCTTTCTCCCTCTCTCTTTCTTTTTTCTTTTTCTATCTCTCTCTGTCTCTCTGTTTCTTTCTTTCTCCCTCTGTCTCTATTTGCTGCTCTCTTTCTGTCTCTTTTTCTGTCTCCCTCTCCTTTTCCCTTTCCCCTTCTTCCCCTTTTCTATTAGTTGAATGTGACCTAGGCTCTGGGGGTATTTGTATGTGTCCTGCACAATTCCCCCAGAGTTGCACCAATCCCAGAGGGCACCAGGGGGCTCTGTCTCTCCTGCCTGGTTCTGACTGACTGCCTTTTTCTTTTCTTAAGGACGGAGGCTGTACTTGTCCAGGAGATGTCGCCAAAGCATTTGGTAAGCACAGGAACAAATGTTAACCACCTGCATTCATTGGGAAGAGGGAGGCTGAGGGAGGGGCAGGTTCTGGGTGAAGGAGGAGTGTAGACTGCAGGAGCTCACTGAGAGACCTGGCAGCTGAGACAGGGCACGATCAGGGTCAGGAGGAGAGGAGTTCTCAGGGCACTGATTAGCATGTCCTCCCACTGGGTTTCTGTTCATGTAATCTGACTCCATTTTCCTCGTGCTTGTTAGGGACAGGTTATATGGGAGCCTGGCTGGCTCCGGACTTCCCCTGCCCCTGCCCATTCTGCTGAGTCAGAAACCAGAATTTAGGATTTTTCCTTAAGAACCAAAGACTCAGAAATCATTTTGTTTCAGTCCCTCATGCACAGATGTAGTGAAGTGATCAACCCAAGATCACATAGCGAGCCAGTCCCACAGCAGGGATCTCAGTCTCCTAACTCATGGCCCTGCTAAGTCCTCTTTTCTCCCATGAGCTCTAGTTCTTAGGTCGTTTTTCCTGATGGAAGAGGAGGCTCAGGAAGCCTTTTGGGGAAGATTGGGGTGATGAGCTACTTCCAGCTCCCCCTTCCTCCACCCGCCTTGTCTGTTTCAGGACATGGTGTGGGCACTTCCAATAACCTTTGAGGCACACAAGGGGGCAGCAGAGGGCAGGGCTCAGAATTACACAATCCCCATAAGTTGGTCCCTAAGATCTAGAGGTTTCTGATGTTTCTGCATCCAGCCATAGTTTGAAAACATCTAGGGAGCCCTAGATGGGTGGGTAGGGAACTTAGCAAGGGATGCTCCTTGAGCTCTGCCATCAGGAGCTATGTCACTTTGAATAAGTCAAGTCTCCTCGCTAGCCCAGCCTTCTTTTGTCCCATTGGAGAAGTCAGGGAGAAAGCAGTGGCCCCTCTTCCCCGGCATTGGATGTGCTGAGCCAAAGGGCCTCCCCAGGGTGCGGCGGAGGGAAAAAGTCCTGAGCCAATGCCTGGTTCTTGTGGGAAGGGCCTCTAGCTGCCCTTCTCTGCGTTCTAGTGAAGAACATTGAAGATATAAACCGCAGGGTGAACTCTGAATGGATCATTCAAAGTGACTGTCACCGACACCGGGGCTACCCTTCGGGGACAGACACCCAGTTTCTCCCAACCCCCTAACAAACCTCATAATGAAAAGTGCAGTTGAGCACAGTGACTAGAGGACTGGCTCTGGAGTTAGGATGATTCTGTGGTCCCGGGCAAGTCACTACCTCCCATTTTCCTTAGTTTCTTCATCTGTAAAAGGAGCTGAAAAAGGAAAGACATCGTTATTCCAGTTACCTTGCCAAGAAAACTCAAAATAGCGTCATGAAGAATTGGAAACCACTGGAAACAAAGTATTGATATCTTTTTTCTTTATAAAAAGTTATTAAATCTTTCCCAATTATATTTTAAATATTTTTTAAAAATTTGAATTCATATTCTTTTCCCCCTCCCCAATTCCTTGAGAAGACAAGTAATATAATCTCAATTATGCATACAAAGGCAGAGCATTAATATCTTGGCCTCTACTCAGAATTCAGGCCCTCGGTTAAATTTACTCTGTAAGTTTTTAATTGAAAGAATCCCCTTTTGTACAGGACAGACATGGAGGTAGTTAGTCATTTGACTATCAATGGCCTTTAAAACCTGCTTGTCCTCTGATCTCTCAGTGTGATAATTTGATGAAAATCAGATATGATTTAATATTGAAAATAGACAATTATTTATTCTTATTATGATTGCTTCATTTTTATAATATCATAGGCAGCTAGGAGGTGCAGTGCATAGATTTATGGACCTGGAGTCAGGAAGATATGTAGTCAAAATCTGCTTCTAACATTGACTTCTATGTGACCCTGGACAAGTCATTCCATCCTTGCCTCAGCTTCTGTAAAATGGGCTAAAATAAAGCGCCAATCTCCCAGGGTTCTGGTGAGGATCAAATGAGATTTTTTCTCTTTCTTTCTTTTTTCTTCTTCTTCTTCTTTTTTTTTTTTGCTGAGGCAGTTGGGGTTGTGACTTGTCTAGGATCACACAGCTAGGAGGTGTTAAGTGTCTCAGATTCAATTTGAACTCAAGTCCTCCTGACTACAGGGCTGGTGTTCTATTCACTGCGCCACCTAGCTGCCTCAAATAAGATATTTTAAAAGTATTTTGCAAACCATAAAGTGCTATATAAATGTTCATTATTATTTTTATTCAATGGAGATTTTATTTTATTTTATTAAAGCTTTTTATTTGTGTAACATATGTATGGGGGTAGTTCCCTAGCATTGATCTTTACAAAGCTCTTCAATGGAGATTTTAAAGTGAGAATATGATGTCTCAAAAATCTAAAACTCTTCCAACTTTCATGGACTTTTCCCAATATTTTCAACCTTGTTATCTTATATAAATGTTATGTAACATGTAATGCATTTGGGTTCCCTTCTGAAGAATCCGATTAAAAGATGACAGTAATAAAGGTACAGCTCCTTTCCCCTGCAGGATACTTAAATAGGCTTTAGAAAATTAGTAAGTCAATAAGAATTTATTAAGCTCCTACTATGTTCCAGGCACTTACCTAAACCCTGACTTGTGGATTCTCAACCTGAAAGAATTCTTTGACCTCATCTACTCTAATTATTTCATTTTACATATTGGGGCAACCAAAATTCAAAGGGAAGTGGATTATCTAAGGTGATGCAGTTTTTGTGGAATAAATAAATAAATTAGCAGACAGTAAATAAACAAGCAAATAAACAAATGACATGAATTTTTAAAAAAAAGAATAAATAAATGAATTCATAAAGCCACAAATTAAGTGACTCTGAGTCAGAAGCCAGCCCAGATGACCTCTCAGAGGCCTCTTACAACTCTTACATGTGCATGAGTCTATATGGGATTTGGATTTCTCTTTGTATGGTAATCACTCTTTTATAGACTCCTCTCATCAACATTGTGAATGATTATTCACAGCACCAACATCAATTTTAACTGACCTGCCATTTGCCTCTGCCATTCAGTGTTTAGATTATGTGTTGAAAGCTAGAATCTCCTGACTCTATGGGGACATCAGTCTATCTCATTTAGGTGGCACAGGTGGGCTTCTTGGCTCTAGGTCCCACTTGATAAGTGTGTTGTGTCCATATTGGTTCCAGAGGCAATTGTGAATTTGCCCATAAGATCTCTCTGTTTTCCTTGTCCCTTTGCAGGAGCAGGTGCTGACTTTGTCATGCTGGGAGGGATGTTCTCAGGTCACACGGAATGTGCTGGTGAAGTGATTGAGAGGAATGGTCAAAAGGTAAAACTCTTCTATGGGATGAGTTCTGAAACGGCAATGAAGAAACACTCAGGACGAGTTGCTGAATACAGGTGAGATAGAGCTTTCAACTTGAATTGGTTCGGACTTAAATTTCTCCAGCTGCTTTGTCCTTAAATTGGGGGTGATAGAGATGGGACAGAACTCAGCTGAAAGGAAATGAGCTGCACTTCTTTCTTGTCTGTTTTTCTTTTGGAAACTGCTCTGGGGAAGAGCTGCAAAAATGTACCCTGAGCTGATTTAACTAGAGAGAGACCTGATCTTTCTTTTTTAAAGTATAGTTAAAACTTTTAGGGGACATGATTTGGGAGCTAGTTATAATACTTCCTAGTCTTTCTTCTAGAAACTCTATTTCCCAAGTATCCCTTCTCCCTCCTTAATTTTCAAACTTTTCTTGTCCCCTGGCTCCTTCCTTTTTGCTTAAAAATGTGCCAAATGTTCCTCTAGCCTTTAAAAAAAACTAGATTCTAACATCTCATCTCCTCACATTATTATCCTATATCTCTCTTCCTTTTTGCAGCCAAACCCCTAGGGGGAAAAGCTGTCTTCACTTTTCTCTCCTTTCTCGCCTCCCACTCACTTCTCAACCCCCTGGAATCTAGCTTCATCCTTCATCACTCACCCCAAACTCATTTTCCCCAGATTACCAGTGGTCTCTTAATTATCAAATCCAATGACTTTTTTTTAGTCATGCTTATTAGCCTCTTGGCTAACTCTCCTCCCTAACTTCCTTTTTTTTTCTTTTCAGGAAATGCTTATCCTTCCAAATGGGAGTTATCTTTCATTCTTCACTATCCTTCATCCCTATTATCCACTCAGTTGTCATCTTGTTGATTTTACTCCTATATTCTCAGATATGTTTCTTTTCCCCCCCTTATAACACAGCCATCCTACCTGGTGCTTTTTATTACCTTTTCCTTGTACTTCTAATAATAGCTTCCTAATTGGTCTTTCTATGTTCAGTCAGTCTTTTCTCCTTTCCATCTTCCATACAGCTGCCAAATTGTTACTCAGGTTTAATCATGAAACTTCCCTGCTCAATAACCTTCAATAGTTCCTTGTGACTAAAAAGGGTAAAATACAGTCTAATGTGTGGAGTCTAACCCCTCTACAATTTGGTTGCAATTTACCTATCCAGGCTTGCTAACAATTACTCTCCTCTTAGAGAAAGATAGGTTGTATAGTGGCTAGGACACTTGCCTTGGAACTGGAATTTAAGTTCCAGTGCAGATACTTGCCAGCTGTGTGATTCTGGACAAGTCATTTAACCCCTGTCTGCCTCGGTTCCTTAATCTATAAAATAGGCTTAACAGCTACTACTTCACATGGTTGTTGGGAAGATCCAAATGAAGTAAAATGTAAAGTGTTCATCCATTGTTGCTTAGTCATCTTAAGTCTTGTCCGACTCTGTAACTCCATTTGGGTTTTTTTTTGGCAAAGATACAGAAGGATTTGCCATTTCCTTCTCCAACTCATTTTTACAAATGAGGAAACTGAGTAAAGGGAGTTGCCTAGAGTCACACAACCTATAAATTTCTGTTGCTGGATTTGAACCCATGAGGGGAAAACTTCCTAATTGTAAGCCCAACACTCTATTTACTGTACTACACAGCTCCCTCGTGAAATATTTAGCCCACCACAAAGCTCTTATTTAAATGCTGTCTCTGTCACACAATTGATATTCCAGCTGAATTGTTCTTCTGTTTTTCATACAAAACATTTAATCTTCTGCCTCCATGTCTTTGCATAAGCTGTCCTCCAGGCCTAGAATAAATTTTCAGCTCTGCCTCTTAGAATTCCCAGCTTCCTTCAAAATTTGGCTTAACTGGTACTAAGACCACCTTGATCCCACCCTGTAGCTTTATCCCCTACCACTTGATTCCCTCAAGAAATTCCTCTGTGTGTATGTATATATGTATATATATGCATATACATGTATTTGTATATGTGTGTATATATGTCTAGATGTGTGTATATTTTTTTCCCTGGGTCCATATTGGGCCTCCTTCTTTCCCTATATAATGTAAATTGCACATTTCAAGGGCAGGATGTGGTTTATTTTTGTCCCTTTGTCTCTAGTACCTAGACCAGCTGTTATATAGAAGACAATCAATGCTTCTGAAAAGGATAATTTTTTTTTTTGCTTTTTTTTTTTTTTGCTGAGGCAATTGGGGTGAAGTGACTTGCCCAGGGTCACATAGCTGTTACGTGTCTGAGACCAAATTTGAACTCAGGTCCTCCTGACTTCAGGGCTGGTGCTCTATCCACTGCGCCACCTAGCTGCCCCGGAAAGGATAATTTTTGCAAAGTAATATAGGCCATCCTATCATTTAGAGATGATTAGCCCATCAAGGTTAAGAGGATCATTTGGGGTAATAAGTGGCAAAATTGGGATTTGAACCCATTGCCTCTGATTTCTTATTCAGAACTTTTTTCATGCTAACAAGTCTTCTGGGTGACAATTGATTGTTTTGGGACCTAGGGTTTACACTAGCATTAAGTCAGGAATATCCTTCCTAGTCTCAGTGAGATTGTGACTGGGAATACAGCCTTACTTGTCTTCCTTAGGAGCATTTAGGGAATGCTTAATAGCACCACCTCCAGCCTGTAGGGAAGTCATAGAGCAGCCACCAGGCTTAGAAATTATGTCTTTGGGTGCTTCATAATGTAACTGCTGTTTAGATCATAGGATGGTATTCAGATAATTTCTTAAATTTACTTACACATAGCCAATTCTGAAAGTTGCCTTGAGGCACAGATGGAAAAACTGGACAGTTGACGGAGGCAGCATAATTAACCATTAAATTGTTACTTATTGCCAAGAGAGACTTTCATGAATGACCACCGATGATAAGCTGGACTTTTTTGTTCATTTGTGTGTGTGTGTGTGTGTGTGTTGTGTGTTGTGTGTGATAAACCCCATAATATTAATTCATACATTTATACCATTCCACAGAGTATTTACAGCACTTCCTGTTACTGTTGTTTGTCCTTCATTTACTTCCTAATACAAAAGAGGAGATGATAGACCTTACAAAGTGAACTGGATAGCTATCAAGTTCTGATAGTTAAACTTAATTCAATTCAACAATTATATATTAAATGCCTAATATACAGGCCATTGTGTTAGGTACTGAGGATATAAAGCTAATATTCTATTCGGGCATACAATATTTAGTAATAATAATGATAACATTTATATAGCATTTTAAGTTGTGAAGTACTTTACAAATTTAATCTCATCTTTATCCTCACTTCAGTGCTGGGAGGTGGGTGATATTTTTATTGTAGCTGTTGAGCTGCTAGGTGCCTCAGTGAAAGAAGTGAAAGAAGATCTGCATTCAAATTCAGCCTCAGGTACTCATTATTTGTGTGACCCTGGGCACGTCTTTTTGCCTCAATTTCTTTATCTTTAAAATGGGGATAATAAAACATCATTCTCCTGTGTTGTTGTAAGAATCAAATGAAATGATATTTGTAAAGATGACACATGGTAGTTTTTTAATAGACACTTATCTCTTCCTGTTCTCCATTTTACAGATGTGGATATTGAGAGGGATTAAGACAATAAGCACCTAAGGCTGAATTTGAACACAGATCTTCTTGAGTCCAACTCAATGCTCTCTTCACTGTTCCACTTAGTGACCTACTTTTTTTTTTCAAACTTACATAAAATGTACATGAAAAAAGTAAATCCGATATAATTTGAAGAGGAAAAAAGGACTAAGGAACAGTGGAGTAACAGGGATCAGGAAAGCTTTTCTGTGGAAATAGCACTGGAGATGACTTTTTCAAGAACCTGCCAATTCAAAGAGATCCTTTCACTAAACACGTACAAGTCTACTTCAGGCAGGTGGGAGCCTGGGCAATGGCACAGGGGTCACCAAGGTGATGCTGAAGTTGGGCTTCAGTGGAGGGAGCATGAAGGACAGCAATAGGAAATAGGTCTAGAAAGTAGGCCATATTGGGACATTGAAATACCATTTAGAGGAATTGGTGTGTTATTGCAGAATTAATAGAGAACTATAGGTAAGTGGGCAACGAGCTGGTGCAGTGGATAGAGCATGGTGCCTGGAGTCAGGAAGGCCTGATTTCAGAATCCAGCCTTAGACACTCATTAGGTGTGTGATGCTGGGGAAGTTCCTTAACTCTGCCTCAATTTCCTCATCTGTCAATTGAGTTAGAGAAGGAAATGGCAAACCCTCCAGTATCTCTGCCAAGAAAATTCCAACTGAAACAACCAATAACAAGTGTTGCATGTAAGTAAAGAATGCAAGCTTTGGAGTCAGTTAGAAAAACCTGTTTCTTTACAACTAACTAGCTTTTGAGCTAAAATATATTATTTAACTTTTCTTAGCCTCAGTTCTCTCCTGTGCAAAATGAGGGGGATGGGCAAGATTAGCTGAGACCTCTCAGTTTCCAAATCGCTAATCCCATGTTGTTGGTAGGAATTTGAGCTTTAATACTCTTTAAGAAAGATACCCTGTAAACTATCATCCTGTCAGACTGCTATTCTTCTCTTTCTTATTCTTTAATTTATGGACTTGAAGGATGGTTGGGGGCTCCAGTGAGGGGAGGATGTTATGCAAATGCTTTGCAACCTTCCTTATTATTGAGAACAAGAGACACAGTTCATCCTTTCAAAGCCTCAATAGCCTCAGAGAGATCTCCTTTTCCCATGTGGTAACTGATACATCAGGTTACACAGTGCTGCTAGGGAGAGGAGGGCGGAATTCCTACCTCGAGTGGGAGCCTGGGCCTAGTGCCAAGAAGCTTAATGATCTATCAAAATCCATTGTTCCTGTTTGAGAGACTGGTGCTACTCTGTACAGAAACAGTTATATAAACAGGACCATTGCAGAGAAGAAATGGCTAACTCCCCTACTTAGGACAGATTTAATTTTTCTTTGAACCAATTGCTTTAAACCTTCAGTTGTTGCATCTGCTTTTTATTCAGTCGGGGCTGAGGAGGGATGGACTCCAATTTAGCAAACCAAAATAGAAATTGAGGAACTGAAAGAAACAAGTCTCCTGTAATTTCAGCAGGATTTAAACATAACAGAGAATGAAAGATTCACGAGTATCAAGACACAGTTCTAGAAAGAAAACACTGAAATAATTAAAGTCCCACTCAAGCAAGCCACTGGCCAGGGCTCCACTTACATGGCATGGGGCCCCCTCGCACCCCCAGGGGGCACTACTCAAAATGCTAGAAATGACTTATGGATAAGAGATGCTTATTACAATGATCTCTCCTTCATGAGGAGCTTCTCCTACTTTGACATTACATTCAATTAGGACACAGCTCCTTATGCTTTAATAGTTCCTTGGCAATCATTTACCACTTATTCCTTGGACTGTCCCTATGAGGCTGATCAGTTAGGGTAATTACCTTCATTTTATAGCTTTAATTTTTCTCCTGAGCCCCAGTCCCAACTATCTATTGGCCATTTCCATCTGTATGTCCTCTAGGCATCTCAAACTCAACATATCTGAAATAGAACTGACTAATTTCTCCTTTTATCTCCCCAACTCATCCTTTTTATGAATAGTTGATAACACCATGTTTCCAAGTCACTGAGATTCACAGCCTCTTTGTCATCCTTATTCTTATACCACATATACAAAGAAACAGTTGGCAAATCTTGTCTTTTCTATTCCTACAACATTTTTCATAACCATCCATATATTTCTACCTTGTTTAAGCCCTCCTCATATTACACTTGCCCTGTTAACACAATACAGTGAATAAAGCTCTAAACCTGAAGTTGGGAAGCTATTGTTGTTCAGTTGTTTCAGTCATATTCAACTCTCTGTGACTTGGCAAAGATATTGGTGTGGTTGCCATTTCCTTCTTCAACTCATTTGACAGATGAGGAAACTGAGGGCAACAGGGTTAAGTGATGACTTGTCCACAATCACATAGCTAGTAAGTACCTGAGGCCAGATTTGAACTCAGGAAGATTAGACACAGAACTCTATCTACATTGTCACTTAGCTATCCACTTAGGGAGACCAGAATTCAAATACTATCACAGATACAAACTAGCTTTGTGACCTTGGCAAGTCACTTATTCTCTATCTACATCAGTAGTATCTATAAAATGGGGATAAGAATAGCTCCCACCTCCCAGGGTTGTTGTAAGGATCAAATGAGATGATAATTGTAAAACACTTTGCAATCCTTAAAGCTGTAGATAAATGCTAGTTATTATTTGGTTTCCCAACCTCCCTATTCCAATCCATCTCCATCATAGCTACTAGAATATTTTTCTTAAATGATAGTTCTGATGTGTTACTCCCCTACTCATCAAAATCTAGTCACTCCCTATTACCTCTACCATTTTGGTATTCAAATCCCTTCATAACCAAGTCTGTGCAAACCTTTCGAGCCTTACTTCATGTTATGTCACTTCACCCAGTATGTAGTCTAGTCTAATTTTAATCTAGCCTTTTTACTGTTCTTCCAACATACTATCCTATTACCCTTCTTTCTGCCTGGAATATATTTCTTCCTTCCTTCCTTCCATTGCTTAAAATCCCTAGCTTCCTTCAAGCCCACATAAAGGCTTTCCTCACCCCCCTCCCCAAATCACTATGTATTTATTTTGTGTAAATCTATGTATGTTCATGTTGAATTCCCCAGGGGAATATAATCTCCCTGACAGCAGGAATTGTATCACTTTTGTATTTGTATCTCCAATAGAGCTTAGTGGCAGGCTCATAGTAAGACGTGCTTAATAAATGTTTGTTGATTGAATTGAGGAGACACTCTGAATTCAATTCCATTCAAAGAATTTTTATCAAAGTTCCTTCTGTGTCTCAAGTATTGTGCTAGGTCCAAGGGCTATAAAGACAAAACATGCCTTGATCTCACGTAGTTTATAATTTGAGAAAATAGTATGTACACATATAAATAGAAAGCATATTAAAATTAATTTGAAGAGAGAGAGAGAGAGAGAGAGAGAGAGAGAGAGAGAGAGAGAGAGA
>JAJPUD010000557.1:239042-295728 GCA_023553655.1 Myrmecobius fasciatus | reverse complement strand
AGAGAGAGAGAGAGAGAGAGAGAGAGAGAGAGAGAGAGAGAGAGAGAGAGAGATAACAATGGGGGAGAGGGGTCAGGAAAGATCTCCTGTAGCATGTGGCATGTGAGCTGTGCATGAAGGAAGATAGGGATTTTAAGAGGAAATGGCAAAGAAAAACTGTATTCCAGGCATGGGGGATAGCCTGGACAAATATGTTATAACTTGCTTTTTTTAAAATAGTACTTTATTTTTCCAAATATATGTAAAGAGTTTTCAACATTCATTTTTGTGAAACTTTATATTTCAAATTTTTCTGCTTCTCTCTCTTACCTCCTTCCTCTCCAAGGCAGCGTGATCTGATATAGGTTAAATATGTGCAATCCTTTAAAAATATTTCCATATGTTGTGCAAGAAAAATCAGATCAAAGGGGAAAAACCATGAGAAAGAGAAAAAAAGCCCAAGCAAACAACAAAAAAGATGAAGATACTATGCTTTGATCTATATGTAGCCTCCACAATTTTCTCTCTATATGCAGATGGCATTTTCCATCCCAAGTATATTCGAATTGCCTTGAATCATATGGTATAACTTACTTGCAAAATAGTAGTGATGGGAATACAGGTAATCTAGCATGAATACAATGAAAAGCAAGAGAGTCCTTATGTGAAGAAGATGGGAGTGGGGATTGGGAGAATCTTTGGCATTGCTAGCAATCTAGACTTTGGAATGGTAGATCTTCTACCTTTCATGCTGCTTGAGGTGAGCAAGGGATATCAATTCTCTCAGCTTTCCCTCTCTGTCCCCAAAAAAGCTCTGGAAGGGCAGATAGCCTCAGGTTCTTGGTAGAAGGTTTTTTCCTGTTGTAGCTTCAACATGGGAAGAGTGAGACTATCTATTAGAGTACTAAGTAACACCTATCAAAGCTTGGGGAAAAAAGGAACGCTTGCCCAGAAATAAAACAATGTATTGCTTCCTCCCTAGGTGTTCTGGGCTATTGGTAATTCATAAAATGTCTGTGGGTTAAGATAGAATAGAAAGTTAGTTATTCCCTTTCGGGTTTGAGTGGGAATCTCTTGTGAGGACACAAATTTCCTGTTCTCTGTGATTCTAATCTCAGCTCTACACTGGAGTTAGAAGTTGTTATGGAGGAATATTTACCTGCTCAGTATGGGGATTTGATAGCTAGTGGTAAATCTCAGATCCTGGAGACTTTGCTTTTATTTTTAGCTGAGATTTCATGAGTTTCAGGCTTTGCATAGGCCCAAAGGAGAAAACCTTGCTATCTTACTGAAATGCTAAAGCAGAGACTTTTTTTAAAAAGCAAGGTGTGAAGAAAAAAAATAAACCCAGAATAATAATTTTTTTTTCTGTTTCCAGGGCCTCAGAAGGCAAGACTGTGGAAGTGCCTTTCAAAGGAAATGTGGAAAACACTATCCTGGATATATTGGGGGGTCTGAGATCCACCTGTACCTATGTTGGTGCTGCTAAACTCAAAGAGCTCAGTCGGAGGACGACATTTATCCGGGTTACCCAGCAGCACAACATGGTCTTTAGCTAACCCAGGGGACCGAAAACCCATTCAACTAGAGTGGAAGCTTTGACATGCACCTGCTTTGCCCACAGTCTCCCTTCTTGTCTTGTGTAAGAGCTTCCTGGCTTCTCATGATGGAAGATGCCTCCTCTTCTTGCTCATTCTCTGAGCAGCAGGAGGGCCTTTGGAGCCCTTAACTAGCATCTCCTGCAGGCATGTAACTGGGAATGGACTTAGTAGCCAAGCCCAGTGACGCAGTGCAGAGTGTTTGCTGCCTTCAACAAGCACTCTCATTGTTGAAATCATGTGAGATCCTTCCATTTTTTTTAAAAAAAGAAAATAGTTTTCACTTTAACATAATGCTGTGTCTTCACAGTTTATGGCTGGACTCTCCACTTGCCAGAATCAAGCCCACTATTTGGGAATTTTTCTGTGTGTCCTTCAGATGTGGTAACTAACTAGTATTTACCAATATTAGAGGTCAGACAGTACTTCCCTAGTGGTCACTACTGCCCAGTGGTGTCTTGGCAGGCTCCCTGGGGAGGAGAAGGTCCCAGCAAAGACAATCAGATAGGGCAGTGACCTTGGTTCCTGAGAACATACCAAGGGAAGATTGTAAGTATAAGAACATGAAACCTGGATCTTCTAAGGGAGCTTTGAGATGATTATGGGTTTGGGCCCTTATCTTTGATCTGTGGAGGCCAGAGGTTCATTACATGTGCCTTCTGGGGATGTTGTCATAAGTACATCTTCCATTGAGCCTATTACTGGAGGAAGGCTGGGTGGTGTTGGCTTTCCCTCTTTGGATTTTTTCCCCTTTCCCTCAACCCCGTCCTTTAATCTACAAAGAACATGTGTTTAGTTGTGTGCTCACATTAAAAGTACTACAGTCTCTTGTAAAAATCCTAGTGAGACCTTTGTAATGAAGAGACCACCACTGCTGGTAATGGGAGGGAGCTCCCATTAGTATAGCTCTACTGGAATGTAGAAGTAAGATTCTAAATTAAGAGACTTCCCTTGGATATGACAATGACTATTTCTGATAATGGGTAACATGTAACTACTATGTAATGATAGAGTAATTGACAGATTACAATGACATTTTTCAGGAAGTACTTGTGGTCCATAGAAGAATCTCACAGGAAATCATGGTGACAAATTAACCAATGAATAGATGAATCAATGGCTAGCTCCATGTTTTAAAAAGTTACTTGGCTATTAATACACTGGAAAGTTTGAGCAACTGAAAGCAGCCTTTGTTTTTTTTACAAATCACAAGATAATACCCAGAAATTGAGTCTCCTTAGAGATGAGGGGAAGCTTTTGGGGGAAAAAAGAGTATGTGGACAAAACAGGAAACTTGTGTTTGCTTATTGTGATTTAGACCAGTGAAATAAGTCTACCTCTGGTGCTGATCATGCAGAATATCAAATTCAGCCTCACTTTCCACTTACAGTTATTTGAAACATGAGAGATAAGCTAGAAAATTATCATTCTTTCCAGGGCCCCAGAGGTACATATTTTGCCAATACCTTCAAGTCTAGTGAAAGCAATTTTACCCCTTGCTTCTCCCTAAATACATGTACATAGCTCTTAATGCTATATAAAGATAAATGTATAAGTGAGCTACTATTGGGAAATATTGCAACTTCTGGATAATGTGGGTGATGGATGGGGATTCAGATTTGGAAAGAACCGTAGAGACTCTCTAGTGCAAACGTCTCATTTTATGGGAGGAAACTAAGACCCAGAGAGACACTGACATGCTCATAATCATTCAGGCCAATTAATAGTAGAACTGGGATAAAGCAGGATGTGGGCCTGTCCTGGAAATACCAAAATATCACACTTTTTTTGAGTGGGTGAAGAACATATGCCTTCAACTTCATGAGAAATGACTTTCCTTTCCCCTATCCTCTTTAGAGTTACTTTTTCTCTTTTGAAATAATTCATTCTAGGGGGCAGCTAGGTGGCGCAGTGGTTAGAGCACCAGCCCTGAAGTCAGGAGGACCTGAGTTCAAATCTGGTCTCAGACACTTAACATTCCCTAGCTGTGTGACCCTGGGCAAGTCACTTAACCCTAATTGCCTCAGCAAAAAGCAAAAAAAAAAAAAGAAAGAAAGAAATAATTCATTCTAAGCATTAATTGAAGGCATTTTTGGGGAGAGTAGGGAATGGGGTGCTGCTGCTGTATTTGGGAGAGGCAGAAGGAAAACATGAAAGGAAATTGTTTTAAAAAAATCTCTCTCACCCCTAGCAACAGACATCTTTTAATTATAGCTAATTTTCTTCCCTTTGGTCTTCCCTCTCACCCCCAAGGTGAAAACATGATGAGACAATAGTAAATCCCACACCCAGAAATATGTGGTTTATTAGCTTATGACTCTACTGACTTAGGGCTATTGCCCATTTTGTGGGATAATGGGGCAGGGTCCTAGATCTGTCTCTCATAGAACCTATATATTTATTGGGAGTGGGAAGGGACCATAAGGATGGGGCCATGAAGAGTTGAACAGGACTGAAAATGACTGAACAACAAATGTTGCTTCAATAGCTGGACTGAATTGCAGATAGAAGAAAAGGAACTTAAGGCCCCCCCCACACACACACTTGGCATTGGTAGCATCCCTTTGTAGCTGTCACTTGCCTTTGTGTTGACTGAATGGACAGATGACATGCATCCTGCAAAGGTTTTTCCACATGTGAGTCAGAGGAAAGAGCACTGAGGCTGCCCTCCTAAATAAAGTGGAGCCAGGAGATGTTGACACAGTGTTGGGGTTACTTACCTTGCTCAACAACTGCCTTAAGTAATGTGGATTCTGAACACTTCTCTTGGCTTTGGCTGAACTGCTATCATTTTATAATATTTCAAAATCCTCCCTATGCAGCAGATTGGCTAAATGTTCCGTGCTTAGCCTAGCCAACACAGTAAAGAGTTGTGCATTGTCATGGACCCAAGTCTTCCTGTCAGAATTGCTCCTTGCTATGTTGTTAAAATTGGATTATCTGCCAAGGAGAGCAGAGCCATCCTTGTCAGAATGGTGAAAGCTTGGTCAGGATGCTTCAGGTGAGGTACCTAATTTTAGTAGCCTGTAAATTTTAGCCTGCCATCTTCCAGGATGGGAGATAACCAGAGGCTTTCCTTATACCCAGTTGAAAGTGATCAAGCCTTTCTTTATCTTCTGACATGTGGGCACCAGTATTTCTCTGTCATTTACTCCAATCTTAAATTTGATAAACAGTGAGGAGTCCACATCAGACACGAGAATGTTACCTGAGAAATAGAGTTTAAAAGTATAAGCAATTTTCCAATTAGGCTAATAGAATGAGCTTCCTTCTGTGGCTTAGGTAAATTTTTGCATGGGTGTTTTCTGGTGAAAATGTTCCTTTCCTCTCTCCAACCTGCACTGGATGAATTTAGCAGGAAAGCAAACACACCGTTACCAGGGAAGCATCTATCTTTCACCAGAAGGAAGCTGATAAGTGGTCAGCTTTTTGGTTCTCCTTGAGCTTGGCCTACGTAGGCAATTTCTAAAAGACATACATGCATTATCAGTCATCATTTCCTATGCACACTCATGGTCCAGCAACTCTTTGAGATGAACGAATCATGCTACTGGGAACCCACAATGGGAAGTCTAACTACTTGTGCATTTGTGAGACACTGTGAACAACATGAATGAACGAATTCTTCCTTAGAAGTCAGTTTATAGCAGAACTGTATACAGTGTATCCAAAGCAGAACTGTATATAGTGTATCCTTCACGCCACATGAGTTCATGAGCTGCCAAGTGCTTGTTTAAAACAAATATTCTTGCAAATGGTACTGTTCAGTTCTTGAGAAATAAAAATGTTTAACTGGATGAGCCAAGATACCAGATGTGGAAATGTGCCTGTTTCTGTGAACTGTATCTCGGGGAGGCAAAAATGAAGTGAGGCAGGTATGAGACCTGGGAAGGGGAACAACTCTTTTTTTCACTTGCCCCTTCTTGACAGGACTGCCCTATCAAAGACTATGGTCAAGCTGGACAAAAAAGGCGAAAGATAAAACCCAGATTGCTGATTTTTCTCTGGCCCATTGTTTATCTTTGGGAACCTAACAGAGAGGCAAAAACACAAACTTGCAATTGGCACTGTTATTTTATTAGTACGAGTATACTGAAACAATAAACTTGTACTGGTATACAGACAATTTCTTTAAAACAATTTTGTTCAAATTTTGAATCAAACATTGTTTTATTATAATAATGAAATAATTTCTATCTAGAAAACCTGCAAGCACCATCAAAGAAAGGGACCATAAAATTCAATAAACAGACTCGAGTGTATCCTACAAATAGACACACCACGATTAGAAAATAGAATATGAATTCTTCCATTTTTTTAATATTTGTTTTAAAAAAGCTAGTGCAAGTACAATATTTTACACTGGAATTACAGAGAGTATGCACGCATATGGAAAAAAGTTCTCCTGTCACAATAAAAGCTCTTAACTATGTATGCACTTAAAATTTTTTCTTTTCAATAAGGTGCAAAACATGATTCCCTCCCTAGTTCACCTTGGTACTGGCCACATCAGCCCAACAGTGCCCCCAACACAAATCTCCAGTGTCTCTTTTCACTTGGCCCGTGGGAGGCAGAAGATTGGAAGTGTGATGGATGACCCAACAGGAAAACATCCAACAGGACAAATCTCAGAATGGTTCTGGGCCCAGAATGGATGACCCTGGCTAGAAATGAAGATTTTCAATTTGTGCCTAAGGCCACGGAAAATACTGACAGGGCAAAGAAAAAAAATTAAACCTTTTAGTTGACACTGTAATTTGAGTTCATAATTAGTGGGTAGAGAGTGGGGGTAATGGGGAATCCCTATTTTAACACTGCAGAAAGGCAGTGTTCATGGAAATAACATAAGCTTAAGAACCAAGCAAGACTATGACCTAAAGTATATAAATATCGAGTTTCAACATCCATTGACTGTCTATGAGGAATACTCCACTCTTTAACCATATAATAACTTAAGGGCAGGTAGGTCATCTAAGCTTCAGAGTGGGGGGAAGTGAGAAAGGGGGCATGAACCTAGACTCTTGGGGTAACTGTTGATTAAAGCCAGTTGACACTTCAAGGTTGTTTTCTCCTGTGGTACTTTGAAGGACAGTGTCTGCTGCAGTGAGTATGACTGTAAACAATGCTTCCAATACAGGCCTACAGATTAGCCAAGGGAAAGGAGACAGGCTCTCTGACCACCCAGAAAGAAAATGACCAACAAATAAAAAAAGAAAACTTGGATAAAGTCTCCAATTTATGCTCAGTGGAAGACTTGAGTCGTTTTAGATAACAAGAAAAATTACTGAAATCCTTAAAGACTATTATTGTATAGATACTATCTATTGGTCAAATGCACTTAAATGTTAATACAGTTGAGCCATTTTTATGAAAGTTTTGGGGACATCACAAATTGACCTCCATGCTCTTCACCCTTCCCCAAAATGTGGCCAGACAATTAAATACCAAATGTAAGGGAGGGGGAAAGATTCTGAATTTTAAGAACTGTGGGTAGGTTTCAGTGACCCCCAAATCACCCCATTCACTCCACAGCTGTTCAGGTTTCCTGCTCTCCAACCTGATCTTTGGACCAGAACAAAAGGGCTCTTTTCTCAGAAATTGTTCCACATTCCATTTCTTTTGGCCTCTGAATCATAAGAATTAAAAAAATCAAATTAAAGTAACCTGTTGCATGTAAATTGTAGCTTACAAATCAAAATCCAAGTCTTTACCACGGCCCCCATTTCAATGAGGTATGAGGGGAGGGTGAGACAAAAGGCCAATTTTTTTTGAGTCCTTTATTTATTGGTAGCTAGGATCCTTTGTTACAAACACTTCTTGTTCAAGATTATATTCTTTGGATTTGCTGGAACAGGAAGTGCTGAAAATATCAAACATCCCCCCCCCCAAAAAAAAAGCAAAGGAGTTGCAATGGCTTACAAGTCAAAACTGGGAAGGGTGGGAGGAGAGGAGGGAGAAACTCTAAGTACTTGCAGCACAGATACAGGTGGACAATGCTCTCTCAGCTCAGAATAGAGTTCCCCCTCCCTCAAATGAGGGACTCATGTAACAAAAACATAACATTAAGCATAGTTGTAGTTTAAGAGCCTTTGAACTAGTAACTCCTCCTGGCCATAACCATACAAATCCCATCATCTAGACACGACAAATTTCTATTTACAAAAAGGAAAAAAAAATAACTAACGTGTAACTTTTAATCTTTCTCTGCTTTTTTTTTTTTTACAAACAAGGTATGAAACTCACTGTTTCAACAGATCCATGTCTTTCAAACACTGAATGAATCATTTCAACATTCATTTTTCTTTTGTGCAATTTAAAAAAAATTACCTGTACTCCTCAATGTGAGTGCTTCAGAAAAGTTTTTTCTTAAGCTTTTCAAATTAGGTTTACATTAAAAAAAATATCTCCACAAGGTATAGTGCTACAAGGAAAGATTCTGTCAGTAAGGTAACACATCTGAAGCGAGGTCTTCTATGTAAAAGAAATTTTAGCTCTGGAGTAGAGGTGTGCAAGTTGTTTGGAATTTCCCTATCAAAGAAACAACACTGTCCTTGGAAAATAGAAGAAACCAGCTGAACACAATATTATATTGTATGTGCTTTTTTTAAAAAAAGAAAAGTCATTTCTCTATATATATCTCTATTACTCAAAGTGTTCTTAAATTTTACATTTCAGAAATTTGGGATTAAACACAAAAAAAGGGAATTAACAGTCCCCACTCCACTTACAAAAGTATAATTCATTTCCTTTGCTTTTCACATCACCACCATAGCATTGGGCAGGACTGCACATTTTGCAGACCCTATTCTTCTCGGGTGCCATTGTAGGTGACACGAGAAAGGAAGTGTGAAGGGTTTTAGTACAGCCTAGGTCACTGTTTGTCCTGTTGCCATTCCCTCCACAGGAGCAGAGACAACTGCCAGATCTTGTGAATGGGGCCTTCTAGCCTAAGAACTCTGGTTCGCCCATCTCTGAAATAACACGGCATTAGTGTCTTAGAAAGCTTTCCAGATTTGCTTTTCACCAAAAGGAATTGATTTGCTTTAGTAGTAGTCATAAGTGTTAACAGGGTATTGTCAATTATTTCCTTTGAAAAACAAAAACAAATAGACAAAAGAAAAATCCAAAGTTTTGGCAACAGATTTCTGTAAAGATCAAACTTTGTGCACAGAGTAGATTTTGTGATCTATAAAAGCTACAGTTCATTCTGAACATGCAGCATTGTATTGCAACCTATGCAGTCTCTAGGAAGTAGTCCACATGATGCAGGAAATCCAAACTCTCCTTGAAATTGAACAACCCTACCCCAGAGCAGACAAAGTGCTGCTTCTGGACACATCAGTGCACCACACACACGCCAGCCCCATCCCTGAGTTAAGAGGTGTGAAAGGTTCCGCAACGTTCCTTGATAGGGGAGACAGAGTAGTGATGCCAATTCCTGGTACACACATACATAAAGAAGTTGACACAAGAGGAGATTCACAATTCAGAGTTATAACTGGGATTAGAAGAAAAAATTATCCCAGCCTGAATTCAGATGACTTGAAGGCGAATAGAGGTAAGATGGTAGAGATAGGGAGGGAAAAAATCAAGAGAAAGTCATCATATGAATTAAAATGAAAATGAAATTTGGATTTCCACTAAGAAGGACTTGAGGTAAGTGGCATCGAACTCCATATCCCCCCCACCCCGATGTGGCCCAGACAAACTGAAACGATTCCTAAGTTAAACACTCTAAGGAACAGTCATTTATATATTTAGAAATCCCTATAAAGAGAGGTTTTTGTTATTTATTATTATTATTATTATTAATATTAATATTATTATTTATGTTTGCCCTGACTAATTTCTTGGTGATTGTGTTCCATTGTAAACGAAAAGGCCTGCTATTAGTTAAAACAAAACAAAATGAAACAAAACAAAAACCCAACTTGGTAAATATTGCAAAGTGGGCATTGTACAGAGAGGTACATGACTGACTTTCTTAAGCTGAATGATACCTAAATATTTCTATGCCTGTAATCGTTATTTTCACTACAGAAAACAAAACAAAACATAACAATCTAAAACAACCAAAAGTGTGAATTCATTGTATTGGGAGCAACAGTTCTGGAAGCCATGAGCTAAGGCTAACCAGTTTCTGCCAGTTGAAAGGAACCCTCCCACCCCCAATACTAGTGAATCTTCTGTAACAGATGCTGTTGTTGCTGCTGCTGCTGCTATTGAGTAAGGTGCCCGCTACCATTTGGCTTGGGTTCCAAAGCTAGTAGCTGACAGCACAGTCCTGAAATGGGCACCAATGCTTATGTCTGGACAGCACCCAGGATACACTGGGACTTGCACTCACCCAGAGATACAACTACAGGCAAGGATACTAGTTCTATTTCTACTCATCGTAAAAGACCATTTAGGAAATGGATTGATTCCTGGCTAAACTGCTGATGAGTCCATCACATGAATCTGTGTTCCCTCCATTTACCTTTTACATCTATACCATCATTTTTGTTGTCACTGGGGAAACTACAGCTCAGTCTTTTTAAAAAAATTTCTTTTCTTCTCCTGGGTCTGGTCTGCATTTCTGTTTTGTTGGTTGTTATTTTTGAAATGTGAAGACAAATAGGACACTTCTTCAAAAGGTGAAAAGTTTCCTTCTGCCCCTGAGTTATGCATGCAGTGCTCAGTGACAAAAGCAGGAAGAAGGGTGGCAAGGAATTATTTTTTGAATCTGCCCCATGTCTACAGAAGGTTCTGGGGAAAGAGAGCAAGAATAACCAAATGATGACAAAAGTCAAAAGAGTATGAAAGGGAGCTATCAGCACACTGGTGAATCTACATTGGCACATGAAGTATTGCACATGCTAAAACAAATAAATAAAGCAAGAGAATCAAATAGGATAACATTGAAAAAGAACCGATTATTCTGTAATTCCTATACCTGAAATAGAAAGCACATAAGTTATGATTATGTTCCTATTGCTCCAAATGGTGTATGTTTTCCCATTTTAGTGTTGAATAATTCCATACGTCCAGTAAGTTTGAAAGTCCTTGATTCTCGGTTTGTCCAAAGGTATGTGTCTTTCTGAGTACATGTGAATCACCATCTATAGTAGTGCTGATGAAAGCTAAGTCTGGACTGTGACCCTATATTTCTCTTACTATCAAAGGTTAAAAAAAAAAAAGAAAAGAAAAAGGAAAAGAAAAATGAAACCCATTGAATGCCAAGTGCCCTGAGCAGAGTGTATGGAAGATTAAGCTAGTTCTCCGAGCAGAAACGTTTAAAAAATACAGCACTAAACAAGCAGTATGACTGCTATTTGCTAACATGCTGAGAAGTTAATAAAATTCAAGGAAATTCGAGAAGTTTCAATCTATTTTAAACTTACTCAGATGTTTTTTGGTACACCTCAGAAAATGGTACAAAAAGAATTAGTTCTGGTTTTAGCTAAATTTCAAGTAACAAGAGAGTCAAAAGTTAAGTTGATAATTGAATTTTCTGAAAATTTCTATAAGGAGTTGGAAGTACTGTGTTAAATGGCAGAAGAAATATCAGATGAAAATTTGTTCCATTTGGTTATTACAAGTCGAATATAGAAACAGTAAATTTGGTTTCTCCCCCTTATCTTCTCCCCCCCCAACACCACATTGGTACAGTTTTTTAGAACCACTGTAAAAATGCAAACTCAAAATCCCAAATATTTCAGATTTCTGGGAATGAAAGACTGAAAACTCTGATACCTTTTCCTGTTTTGTACCAAACTCTGAAATCTAGATTTGATTTCAAATGGAAAAGAAGTCATTATTAAAATAATAATAATAATAATAACAATAATAATAATAAAATAAGTTTTCTTTAACAAAAAAACTTGATCACATATAGAAATGTCTTTTATGGAAAACTTTCAATGAATCTGAAGATTTTCAGAGTTGTCCTGCTAAGTCCTGGTTCTTTGTGATAGATGTGATATAAAGATCAAAATGAACTCTGAAAGGAACATAACCTTATAAAACAGCCTAGAGCTTAGGCAGGTTAGAAAGAAATTGCTACATTTATTTATGCTCTTTCAGCCCCCTCCCTTCCCCATAATATTATTGGATAAAAACTGAAGGAACACTACATAAATGATAAACTCAAGATGTGCAAATTGCAAGACTCTTTAAAGTCCATTCTTTAAAAAAAAAACAAAAAAACAAAACACTGGACAAAAATGAGTATTTTTCCTCTATCCCTTTTCTCTCATTTTCTCTGATTTTCTGTCAGCTCTGCATTTTATTCTTTCTCAAGCATCAGAGCTTAAAAGTGCTCCTTTCAAGATGCCCATGGTGGACATTTACTGTCACATACTGGTTCATAATTCACATTCATCCCTTTAAACCACATAAAAACTTTCAACATCTTGCTCACGAGAAACTCTCTCTAACTGTACTAGAGTTGACAGTGTTGGGGGCAGGAAGGGATGGGAAAATAACTTCTCTGTGTATTTGTTTTTCTTCCCAAACAGATGAAAAGTGAGATACAGTACTAGTTGAGTGATAGACCAAGATGCTCGGGAATAAAGTGTGAATAGCATTTTAGGTGCTTAAAGACATTCTGTTCATTTTCCACATACCATTTTATGTGTCACACTGAAATCTGAAAGAGTGGCACCGGGTCGTCCATAATCATGAACTATAAACAGTACTAGAGTCAAAAAAGACAAAAGATTTGCCAACTGAAGTGCAAACAGATTCGGTTTGCATTCTGTTGAAGGGGCAAGACATTATCTACCTCTTAGAAGCAAATGTCCATGGAAAAACCCGATCTGCTTTTCTAACACTGCATGGAAACTGAGAGTAGGCTGTGCTGGCAGCTCAACAGAGTGTACCACTACCTCTTTCTCCATTTCCCTTAGGAGAAAACCCAACCCAACCCAACCTCAACAATGTAAGAGGAGGACCAGATTTTTCTGGTGAAGTTACACCCTTGCAATGTCATTAGCAAAGCAGAAATGGAATCCGCATGTGGCAGTTGCTCTATGAAAAATATCAGTGCAGTCAGGCCCCATGGGGGAAAATATTTGTTTATATATAGATATATATCTATTGGATTAAAAGTCATTTTCACTGTAAAATAAGTTGAAGAGAAATGTGATTTTAAATTATTTGCTTCCTGCCTGATGCTTCTTGAAGATGCCTTAAAGCTGGGTTCCTAATGTTGATTTTGTGTGAGGTCCTCATAATGACAATTGCAATGGAGCTTTAATCTCATGCTGTGAGTAAGAGAGACAGAGAGAGGCAGAGAGAAAGAGATAACTGCTTACATCTTCATCCATACACATGCACACACACAGACACACATACACAGACACATACAAGCAGAGGCACCCATTCTCACACACTCACTCTGATTCTTCCATTCTCATTCCCTTTCTGTGGCCTCATGAGAAAGAATCAGCAGAAGTCAGCTGGACACCAGGTGTTTCTGCACTGTCAGAAAAAAGGCAGGAGCCAGGACGGATGCCATGTTTGTTTCCATTAAATAGATGCATGGAGCCTAGACAGCCCCTGCCTTAGCTCCCAACCAACCTAATCACTGACAGACATTTGTGGAAAAAAAAAACATATGCACCAGTCTCCTGCATAAAACCAGCTGCAACTATAACAACAAGGTCATAACATAAACCTAAAATAAGATGATAACATGTAAATACTGGGTTATTTAGCCTACAGTACAGTAATCTGGATAAAAATGACAAGGGAGAGCCTAATTTCCTTTCCCTCAAAGCGCCTTTACTTGCCTACATTAGATCGACCTTCAATGCAAATCTTAACCTCCTGAGGAATAAAAGAAGGCTTGGGAAGAGTCAAAGGCGGCTCCTCATCTGATTTCTCTAGTTTCCGTGTTTCAGGTGCAGACCACCTCCTCTTCCTCGTTGCCACGGGCTTGCTGGGTTCTGTTTTGGTGAGCAAGGGTGCTGCAGGCAATCCTATTTTGTCTGGAAACTTTAGTTCCCCGTTCTCAGCTAGCATCTGTGAACTTCCCTGATTAATCCCATTTTCCTGCTCAGCATACCTGTGTCTACTTCCTCCTAGACTGTCATTCTTTGAATGCTTCAGCAAGATGCTGGCTGAATCCATGGGCTGGCCCTTTTTAACAGAGCCATTCTTCAGGTTTTTGAGGGTGAGCGAAATGCAGACATCCCCGACTGAGAGTTTGGAACATGGCAAATCAAAGAGCTGGCTGGTTCTCTCGGGGCAGCATGATGACCAGCCTTGTCCAAATACAAAAAAAGGATATTCTACCAAGACTTCAACACTGACCTGTGGAAAGAGAAGAGAGAGAAAGAGAGAGAAGATAGAGAGAGGGGTTGGAAAGAAGGAGAAAAAGAAGGAAAATGAGAAAAAAGAGGGAAAACAACTATGAAAATGTTTGCTTTTTAGTCATGGACATGAGTAACTAGTGACCCAAACAAATAAGAAACAACTACTTTATAATCATATACTTACCAGATATAGTCATAGCAGAAATAAATGGCAAAGTTGCAAATTCTAAAAAGCTACTCAGCACCTTTAATGATAACACATTGACATGACTGCTAGTATTATTATTTGTTGAAATGAAACCATTAGCAAATATAAATAAAATAAAATAAAATAAAGCTATGGTCTTAGCCCCATGCTAGCCACTAGGGGGACTGATGAAAGTAATATAAGATGTGGTTTTGGTTGTCAAAGAAAGCATATATTAGTTGAAGATACATGACTAATAACATGAAACAATTAGAAAATAATCTATGAGAATATGGTTAAGCTATGATTTCTTCAGGGTGAAGAACTGTAAGTATGGTAGCTTCCCTAACAAATGCAGATCATATATAATCCTTGATTTAGTTAAGTCCTAAGGAATTGCTTGATGCACATAAAACTTAAAAATGACTATCCAGGGGTCAGAAATAGGAGATGAACTCAGGTTCCTAACTCCAAGCCCCACTCATTCTAGAGTACTTCTAGAAAGTGGGTAAGAATTAAAGTGAAAGATTTTATTACAGTATCCCCATTTCACCTCTTTAAGATATCAGTGCAGAGAGACCATATTCTCTTCATGGCTCCATACCTTTAACTGGGTGCAAACTAATTTGCACAGTAAAGAGAATGTTGGGAGGGAATTGGACTTAACTGACCCAGTATCCATACATATAAAAAATAGGTGGCCAAGGTATACTATGTAGTATATAGTATAGACAAGTCATAACTTCTAATCTCTAACATTGTAGAAACTCCCTTTTTCTAGAACACAGACTATATTTAGGACCTCTATGGTATAGTACAAGTAATGTATTGTTAAAGAAGGCTTCCTGAAATGGGTAGGCCTTGAAGAATGTGTAGAATTTGGAGAAGTCAAAGGGAAAAAAGACACTATTCTAAATAGGATATGGTGATGTCTAGAAGATGCAACATGAATTTACTCTGCCAAATCAGTCCATCTAAAATAAAACCACAGCATTTCTCTTCATTTGATTGCTCATAGAGAAACAGAACTTAGAAGCTGGGAACAGACAAAGCATTGCCACCAACAGCAATGCTTAATAGTGGCAGAAATGTGGACCGAGGGGATGGAGGTTGATATCTGTGGCTTCTTCATCTGGCCCATTCCAATGAAAGAGACTTTTGTTATTGGGGTTTACAGAGGCACCCCACCTTCCACTGAATGCTTGGTTTTTGGTTTTGTTTGAAGTGGAGTTCCTGGAAAAGATTTTTTGAGACTCTGTGTAATGGGAGTAACAAGGATCATGATGAAGTTTTAAGGAATTTCCTAAGTCCTAAGCCACATAAGTTGTCTGAGACTAGACACTTGCAACAATATCAGACAGAGAATGTTTAAAGAACAATCTTAGTCTGAGATGTCCTCCTCTCCCCAGCTTTTGTTAGCTTTCTTTGAGTAGGTGTTATGAACCATAGCCTCAGCTTTGCACAAAGAGAATGGTTAGCCCACTATGTCAGAGAAGGACTTTCTAGTCACCACAAGGTGGTAGATGGATGCAGAGAACAGCTCGAAGGCTAGAGCATCTACGAAATACAGCAGAGATAACGTGATAAATATTCAAGAATACCACCAGAACATCATCAGACAACTGAGCGATTCTATAGTATTAGGGTATAATTTATCTCTGCTACACATACTCTACCTTGGCTACCTATTCTTTACATGTATGGAGACTGGGACAGTTAAGTCTGATTCCCTCCCAACATTCTTTTTGCCATGCAAATTAATCTGAAGCTAGTATGGAGGCATGAAGAAGTTACAGTCTCACTGTACTGATATCTTAAAGAGGTAAAAAAAGGATAGTGTAATAAAATCTTTCATTTTAATTCTGACACACTTTCTAGCCATGACTTGTGGGATAGTTTCACTAATCCCTTTCCCACAACTATATATATATTTTTTTATTCAGGCATTTTTCCATGTTTTAGCCACCGTCATTTCTTCTTAGTCATCTATTTTAGCACTTGCCTTTTATTCCTTTGTATCCTTACTTATTTCTATATGTTCTTTCAAAAGATAACCCTTTCTGGAGGATTTCCAGATTGGAGATCAAACTGTCATAATTTCACAAAGAAAAATATTCTATGGGTTGAATGTACCCTTGGGAGAAAGTATAACTCCTCACATATTTTCCTTGTCCCCACTAATGTCTATCCTGCCATTTAGGGAAGGGAAAAGAGATTTTTCTCTTTGCAAAGTAGAACAGTGTAGTGATGTGCCTGGAGGAGATGAAAGAAGATAATGGAGTGAATGCCCCTATTTCCTAGGCAAATTTTCTCTTAATTCAACCATTTTTGGTGGGGATGAGGATGAGAGGTTCATCTTTATCTGTTGTTTTTAGCTTATTAGCCTGATGGACTGAGGTCATGTTATCTTTCTGCTTTGAACTAAGAGATGTCTGAACAATAAGTGATCAGACTAAAACATCCATAGGAAGACAAGTGGTTGTGTGCTTAAGTGGACTTGAGGCAGGTGATTTCTCTGGAACATTTAATCTCTTCAAAGTAATGTTACATATGAAAAAAAAGACCAATATAACCATGTAAAGATACTAAAAAAAGCACGTGGTATGAATAAAGAAGGAAATACTGATTTGATACTCAAAAATAAATCTGTATGGCAGTTCTGGTATAGAAATTATTTTCCTCGTCACGTTTCTATATTCTCATTAGGATAGAGTTTTTCAGAAGCTTTCATATCTGAATATGTTATCTGTCACTCTAAGAGGTAGAATATAGATGAACCACTTTGATCAATTACTTCCTAAATTATTCCTGACATCTTACAAGTTAGAAGACTTGTAGCTTTTTGTTCCTTCCCATAACAAAACTCAAATAGTGGGTGGTAGGGAGAGAAGTTTTGCTGTAATTTCAGAACTCAAAAAGCATACTTATAAGAACTTGGAGAAGAGAGGAAAGGGAAGAAGGACAACAGAGGTCATGATTTAAATTCACTAAATATGTTGATATTAATATCTTATGTTTAGAGAGTGGATGAGAGAAAAATCTTTGTTTCTATGTCAAAGGTCTTTATCTTTCCTTTTAAATTCTGGATGTCTCATTCCAAAAGTATTCCCCTGGTCCTAGAAAAAGTAAGTACTCTGCCTCTTATAAAAGCTTCAGGCTAAATTTAATAAGATCATATATGCATTCAGCCAATAAGCATTTATTAAGCACTTACTACAGCCAGGTACTGGGGTAAGTGCCAATGATAAGACTAAAGTGAAAATGTGGCTCCTTCCCTCAAGGAACCTGTTCTAATAGAGGACACACATGTAGACTATTTACATACATATGAGATATATACAGGATTGATGGAAGGCAATCACAGAAGGAAGGCATTAGTGGGTGAACAGAGGAAGTAGGAGAGGCCAGGAAAGACAACCATCGGAAGGTAAGAATATATGGCACAAGCACTTATTAAGTACCTACTATGTGTTAAGCACCATACTAAACACTTGGCAAATATCTCATTTGAACCTCATGAAAACCCTGGGAAGAAGGGCCTATTCTTATATCCATTTTACAGCTGAGGAAACAGGGGTTAAATGACTTGCCCAAAGTCATAGGGCTAGTAAATGTTGGAAGCTGGATTTGAACTTGTGTTCCTCATTTTGCCCAAGACTTTATCCCATTAGCCACTTAGTTTGCCAAGAAAAGAAAGAAGCAAGGAAAACAGTTACCTAAGTAGAAAGAGTATAGGAAGTCCACACATGTGGATAATTCAAAGATCTAGAGTCAAGAGATGAGAGTATTATGTCCAAGGAACCGCAAGAGAGTAGACAGGTATTCCTGGATTATTGAAAAAATGGAGGGGAATAAAGTATAAGAAAACAGAAAATCCAGGAATGGGCAAAGTTCTTAAGAGTTTGTTAAATGCCTCCAAAAATAGAGTGGGAGGAGACTTGAGACAGGAAGACCATGGAGAAAGCTACAGTTATGATTCAGGTATGAGATGGTAAAAGGCTACACTAAGGGTAGAGGTTTTGTGAGTGTGGAAAAGTGGGCATTTAGAAGAGATATGAATATAGAAGTAAAACAATAACAGACTGATAACAGACTGAACATATGGAGTGAATAAGTGGAAAGATAAGTTGACAATGACACTGAAGTTAAGAGCCTTGATGATTTTGGAGGATGGCACTTCACTCAATAAAAATGGAGAAGTAAAGAAGAGAAGAAGGTTTTGGATAAAAGATAATGATTTCTGCTGGAGACATAAAAACTTCAGGATGCCTGCAGGATATGCAGTTCAAAATATCCCCCCCACACACACAAAAGAGTTGGTACTAGGAAAATGGGGCTAAGGAGAAAGATTAGGGTCAAACATATGGATATGGGAAACATTTGCATAGAAATGATAAATGATCTCATGGGAGTTCTTCCTAAGTGAGACTGTGAGAGGAAGAGAGATCTATGAACATTTAGAGAGGAGACAGTATCTATGAAAAGAAAGCGGGCAACAGTGTCAAAGGCTATAGAAAAGACAAAGAGGATGAAACTTAAGAAAAGGCCATCAGATTTGGCAATTAAGAAATTACTGGCAACTTTCAAGAGAGTAGTTTCAGTCAAATTAGGGTTTGGAGCCAGATTATAACTGCATTGGGATTGAGGGGGAAAGGGAATGGAGGTATGAATTGGAAGTTTAGCTGATAAGGTGATGAAAGATATGAGACACAGAAGTATCTGTAGCTCAACAGAAATGTCCTCTATAAAAAACCACAGAGATATCATGGGGCAATGGACATGGGTGCTAAATGTGGTATAAGACCACCTATATTTGAATCTCTATTCTGCTACTTCCTAGTTGTGTGACCTTGGGCAAAGTCATTTGGCTTACATTTCTCCATTTGAAAACTGACTTCTGAGGTCCCTTCCAGTACTCTATTTATGATTCCATGAATTTAGACAAGCAGTCATTTAGGCTTTGCTTGTAGTCAGGGAAGTCACTATCTCATGTTATATCCATTCTAGCTTTGAACAAGTCTCACTGCTTTTCCTAATATCAAGTATAAATCTTTTTTTTCCTGCAATTTATGCCAACTTCCTTTTTAGGAAGACAGCTTGATTAGTATAGCAAATTGAAAAGGATTACTCATTCTGAATGTCATCTCCTTTACCCTCTCCTACCCTCTAGCAGTTTTTTGAGGATCTGAATTATCTGGATAATTATTTCAGTTCTCTGTATATATATTTTTTTCCCACGTGAATTTAACTAAAATATGTTTTCTCCCTCATTGTCATTCAAAATCTTTTTTATCTGTTGAAAAAACACCTTAAAACATTTAAAATAAATAAATTTGTATTTCAAAATTGCACTCACCATCTAATTTGTAAACAGCCCGAATGTGAATTTAACATAAGAAAATAACTCACCAAAAGAAATTTCCAAAAGGAAATGAATGCTATGTTCTGTTTTCTTAGAATTCTAAACTTAAAAAACTAGTTAAACGAGACATTTTCTGTTGTATAGAGATTATGTAATAAAGATATTATTTTTGAAGATAGGAAGCATGTCTAATATTATTTTTAGCCACTTAAGTGTTTACTACAGCATTTCCCCTTCCACTGATAGTTCAAGAACTACCTAATGACCAATTGCTATTACATTATTCTAGGTTTTATATTATCAAACCAATTCAACAAATACTTAGCACTTCTTCTATGCAAGTCACTGTGGCAAATAGAATAGAATAGAAAAGATAATTCTTGCTCCGGAGGACCTTATAATTTGGACAAGAGGACAGTCATATATACATAATACAATAGACTCCAACAAATATTTACTACAGATAACAGGCATTACTGCATATAAAATGTAGCGTAGAATTATATAACCAAATGAGTATCAACAACAAATGCTACAGGAGTCCAGAAGAGTAACAGGTCAATGAGTATTAGAAAGTTAATGGAACAAGGACTTGAGCTGGATCTTAAATGATGTAGTGGGATTTCAGTAGTAAGAGAGGAAAGGATACTAAGAATGGAGAGGGAATAAAAAATAGGAAATGCAGACATAAGAATAGTATGTGTTTTGGTAATGTTTAGAAAATGATGACATAAATATGTAGAATTATAAAAAATCTTTGTACAAGTTAAAGCCCAATTTGCCTGGTTACCAAATGTTCTCATTTGTCTATCAAGTCAAAACAACTCAGGATAATGGAAAATAAGTTGGATATGGAGTCAATCATAAAACCTGGGCTTGAATACTGGGTCTGCTTATTTATGTGATGCTGAGTAAGACACTTTTACCTCTCTGGATCTTTGTTTCCTCATCTGTAAAATGAATGATTTGGGCCAGTTGACTTTTAAGGTTCCTTCTAGCTCTAAAATCTCTGATATAATTCTTTGGAGAGATGGGAACCAGAAGAACCTAGCTTCTATCTTGTTTTTTCCTCTTCAGGTCCTCCATACATTCTTGTAAGTCCTGTCTCTTTGCCTTAGTCCTGATGAACCTTCTCTCCATTATCCATACTGCCATCTAACTTAGTGACATAACATTAGGACCTCTGAACCTTGCTATTTTCCCCACTACTGAATCATAAGGACTTCTGGGCTTTCCTCTGCAAACTTAAGCTGAACTTTCTTGTATGCATTATCTCCTCCAATTCAAGTGTGAATTCCTTAAAAGCAAGGACTAGCTCATTATTTGTTTTTATCTTTAGCACTAAAGTGGTGTTTGAAAGATATAAATGCTTAATAATCCCCCCCCTCCAATTCATTCATTCGTTTGATGTTTACTCTGGAAATACAGGAATATTATAATATCTATTTGCCACTAGAGGGAGATGTTCAAATAGGCTGGCTCCTTTGAGATCAATAGCACAGGGTATATTTCTGTTTATGTAGGCCATCCACTTTCTTGGCACAAGTGCTACTGACTCTATTTACTTGATTCATTGTAAATGAATAGAATCTATAGTTCTACCCTGTCTCTCAAGAATGAATTTTGAGAGTAGAGGATGCTAAATTCCCTTATGGCTAAGACCATATTTTTTGGTCATGAGTTTGCTGCTCTATTTCTCTGTTCCCCTTAGTAACATCTATTAGATGCTGAATTATGATTTTATTGATGAAATTTTAGTTACTTCCTATTTATATTAGTGGCTTCTATGTTTCTTATTTTTATTTACAGGACTGTACATTTTAAATATCTTAACATTTCATCTGATTAAAATCTGATGAACTAAAGAGAAACAAGATAACACAAAGATCAAGTTGGCTTCATTTTTCATCTTTTGGTTTAATTTCCTACTCATTCTTCTTCCCCCTCTAATACACACACACACACACACACACACATACACACACACATGCATACCATACATGGCATGCACATACATTTAAGATTTGCAACAGCAAAGGCAAAGTGGAAAAATCATTTTTTGGTATTTACATCAATATCTAAATACATCTATTCCCAAAACACCCTTTTAATCTAATATTTATTATTTTGGCCTCATAACTACTTATTTTCTCTTTTAAGTCTAATAATTTTTAGTCTAATGAAACCTGAAGCCAGAATTTGAGTATCATAGGATTTATTGCTGAAAATGACCGTAAAGATCATCTCATCCCATCTCTTCATTTTATAAATGAGGAGACTGAAGTTCAGGTAGATCAGGTGATTTTTGAATTTTTGGAGATTACATAAGTATTAAATAGCAGAGCTATGATTTGAACTGATTCTCTAGAAGGGGAGTTAGAAGACTAAGATTCAAATAATAGCTCTATCATTTACTGCCTAGGTAATGTTAAGCAGGTTACTTAACTTAAATGGGCTGTTCTCTCATCTGTAAAACAAATGGAGTTGGATTAGATTTTATCTCAGATCTCTTTGTGTTCTAATTGTATTTTGTGTGATTTTCACTCTGCCAAACTTCCTCTCCCTGCTGCTGCTGCTACTGTTTTTTATAATAAAGCACCCTTCCTTCCCCAACCTACCATAACATCTAGCTGCATCACCAGTTCATGCTTTCACTCATAAGAGAAACACCAGGGTGGGAAGGAAATCCTTACCTGATGATATCTATAAAGAAAACCTAATTATATATCATCTACCTGACTGGCTGGTAACTTATTTTCTATGCAACTTTCCAAATCCAGTGTGTATATAATCAATCAACAAATTAACCTGGAGGTATTAAACACATGGTGTGTGTGTGTGTGTGTGTGTGTGTGTGTGTGTTTGTGTGTTTATTAGGGGAGGGAGAGAGAGAAAAAGGGCCAGGTCCTAAAATTGCATGAAAAAAGCCAACAGTAAACATCTACTTCATCCAAGAAGCTCTACATATACACACATATATTTATATTTTGTTTGATTGTATATTTCAGCCTTAGATTAATCTATGTGTATATACACACATATGTACACATCACCAGAAACAAGATGCAGAGAAAACAAAACGTCTGTTGTTAAAATATGTCTCCCTTTTCCCTACCAAGAAGGCCATGTTTTCACAAATGGGAAGGGCATCTGTTTTATGCCTGGTGCTCTCCAAAATAGGAAAATCCTGCCTAAAGCAGGGGAGTAAAGAAGTCATTCTTAGGCCGGGCTACAGGGCAGGCATCCTCCTTTCAAGTTTTGATTTTGCCTTGGAGAGGCTGTGAAATTGAAATCTCCTCATTTGGGTTCCATTGGTATGATTTCATCTTGTTTATATCCTGTAGAGAAGAGTCCACTTCTAAGTCCCCCTTTCTTAAGCATCCTTTTGAAACCATTAAAAGCAGAGAATCCTGTGTCAGTGGTGAAGGGGATGAGAGAAAACAAGATCTATTTATTTCAGTGTTTAAAAATCATTAATAAAAACAGTCAACTTTTCTGTGGAGGATGAGAATATCTGTGAGTGTTTCTATTTAAGTCACTTAATCATGCTAATTCCAAGTGTGACTCAGTGTTTGTTGGAAGCTTTTCAGGTTGTTCGGTAAACTCATGTCCTGGTGGGCATCCAAATGATGCTGACAAACCATGCTGTAAACACAAACTTTAAATGAAAAGTCCATCAGGACACGGAACACAAACTCCAGCCACACGGAGCTTTGATTGTATTATGACAAGCGCATTAGGACCTTAAGTGCTGGCTCCCTGCCATGCTTCATTTGACAAATCAGGAGGTGTATAGATGAAAAGGGGTTCTGACATGACAGTTTTTCACTGGACTAAAACACACATTCAAATGGACCTGCTCTCTTTTTCCTGGGGATCTACAGAATTTCCACAGATACCTTATTCTTAAAGAAGGTACTAATAAAAACTCAGTCAAGAAACATGCACATTGAAAAAAAAATCATGCTCACTTCTCTATTCCACTAAATTGGCACAGATGTTTAACATGAAGACTAGCTTTAGGAGAAAAGCAAAACAATATAAAAAAACTGTCCCTTGAGTCAGAGGACTTTGATTCAAATCCTCTTTCTGACCCAATTACAGACCTTAGATAAATTACTTAAACTCTGGGTCTCAGTTTTCTCATACATAAAATGATGAGTTTAGACTAGATGGCCTCTGAGGTCCCTTTCATCTCTAGATCTATGATCCCATGGTCACAAAAACACTTGTGACTGTCACTCTTTTACTTACTGTCTGTATGAGGATGCTGACAAGGACAGACACAACTGTCACCAGTAAGGCATTGCTAAGGTCAAGCAGGACCCTTCACCAGCACTCAGCACATTGCTGTCACTCACAGTAGGTGCCCACTCCATATTCCTTGATTTGAAGTCTGGTTAGTGTATTGCAAGGTTGGCAAACAGATGCATATTGGCGGCTAAAAGACTGTGTGGGCTTATATGCTGTTTGCATTAAGTCTCCAGTTATTTTTAGGTGCTAACTAATCCATGAAATGCATAAAGCTGCCATTGATGACTCATAGTCCACAGCAGTCAAATTAAAAAATAGTGGAGTAGAATAAAAGCCATTGGTAGGCATGTGGTGCTTTAGGACACCAAAGGCAGAGCCTCCACATCCTACACACACACACACACACACACACACACACACACACACACACACACACCAAAGGAGACAGAGAACAAGAGCCTGGGATACATTAAGCAGTTGCCAAGTCAAGTAAAGGAAACAGTCACTGAGGATCTAGGAAGTTAACAGACAGGTTTTTATGATACATAAAGTATAATATTTAAGAAAGAATTATTGAGAAGAATCAGCCATCTTGAAGCATTTTATAAATAACATTTAATATAATTCTGTTGGCAATTTTTTTATCTCTGTGTATGTGTGTGAATGGTAATGAAAGGAGACTGATTAAGACAAAGAATCCCTTGGTCTTTGTATGAAAGCAAGGGAAATGTAGCCAGCTACAGGCTCTTCTGTGGGTGGCCAAGTCTTCCTGGAAGCAGGAATCCACTTGGACAATTTCTGCTTGGGTCTTTTCATTTGTTTAGGGTGAGACATCTATATCTCTGGCCTAAAGGTCAGCTCTAGTTGGGTGTTTTACTGCTCACTCTAGTAGTCTGTTATTAGTCTGTAATTAGTAATTAAACTGTTACAGTCTATTACAGTGGGGATCCTGATGAAGCACACAGACATATATACTAGAATAGCTGCTGATGTGCTTTTCAAGTTCAAGTTCCATGATTCTCTTTTTAAACAAAACAAAACAAAACAAAAACAGAGAAGCACTATACTGCATTGGATAGAGCACTGGACTTCAAGTCACAAAAACCTGAGTTCAAATCTTGCCTGAGACCCTTCCATAAGCAAGCCTTTAATCTCTCTAGGTCTCTTTCGAAAAAGGAAGTGGCTGGATTTAATTTTTCCAAAGGTTCTTTTCACCTCTAAATCTACAATCCTTTACCATGCTGTCCCAAAAGGTATATGTGTGGGGACAGGAAAGGTGGTTCATTTTATATTTATTTTGTTTGTTTCTCCATGGGGTTGATATGAGGGAATAGACAAAGTGGGTAGTGTGGTGGAGAAAAAATTGCTATCTAGTTCTAAAATCCCCATTCCATTGGTGTTTCCTCTGTTTATGATTTACCATTAGTTGTTGTTAGACATAGGCTTTCATGAAAATGAGCTTTTCAGTTTCCCTTCCTTTAAGATGTAAACATGTGTAGCCTAAACTTGTTTGGTCATTTCTCATTATAAACTACTTGAGTATAACAGAGTTAAATAATCTATTGTGTTTTTAGTTAAATTAAGCCTTCTCTGTTAGCATTTTGGTATAAAACTACTTTTCTTTGAGAGTTTGGACGGGAAGACACAGATAACATAATGATTCTTCTGAACATGATTTTCCCCAAGCACATTACCCTACCCATATTACCCAATGTGGAAGAAGTCACTCTGTGATGCTTACCCCCTTTTTTTTTCCAGGTTGCAGCTGTTTAAATCGATGATGCTCTAGCTCAAGGGAAGGAGGCTGCTATACAACACAGATCTATGCATTCAGGGTATCAGAGTAGGCAATGACTCACAAGGAAAGCAAGTTCTGTCTGCCAGCACACTGGATTGCTCACCTACCAACAAAAGACCTTATGGCTACAGACCTGCTGGCTCTTCGTGGTGGGCGGCTCATGCCACTGATTGCCCATCTTTTAAAAAAGAGAGTATGCTGACCCTTTGACTAGAATAATTAGTGAATGCACAATGATTGTAAAAAGGCCAAGTGAATGCCTGCAGTGGCTAGTAGTGGGCAATGACTAAAACTTTCTTTTGTTTCTCCTTTTGTTCTGTAGAATAATGAACAGTAAGAAACAACAAGGTTTGTGAAGGGAGAAGGAATTGTGTGCATGAAGGAATACTGTGTTGGGAATAGTGAAACTTCAGAGACTGTGGTGAATGTGTGAAGGATTTTTTCTTTTTGTTTTTGTCATACTTCAGTGTCTGGAACTTCAACTGGAGACAGCATTTTATAGCATCTCTCCACAGCAATAGTTAAAAACTTGACTCCTTAAAAATAAAATAAGCCCACATTTTATACTGTATGGATTTGATTTCTCTTGCATAAGCCAATCTAACATGTCATTGTTTAGTCATTTCAGTCTTGTCTAACTCTTCATGACCCCATTTGGGGTTTTCTTCATAAAGATAATGGCATGGTTTGCAATTTTCTTCTCTAATTCATTTTATATATGAGGAAACCAAGGAAACTGGGTCAAGTGACTTGCACAGGATCATATAGCCAACAAATATCTGAGGTCACATTTGAATTCAGGAAGATGAGTATTCCTGATTCCAGGTCTGACATTCTGTCCACTACACCACTGTATTACCCTAATCTAAAATGAAGGCAGGATAATAGTAGTTTCTATATCTCTCCTACCCCTTGAAGGTTATCTGTGATGATGGTCAGTGTTGGTAAAACTACAAAGGGTTTTTAAGACAGGTAGAGAAGCAGAGAAACCTGGAGCTTGAAAGGACTGCTAAAGATTTGATCTTGAGGTGCTTAATTAACCATCTCAGCAATGTTTCAAACCTACTGTAATACCAGTGATGTTGGTAATAACCTCTTCTCCTTGCACTCTAGATTGCTTGTATACTTCTTTTATGTATGCACTTATAAGATATCATTTTATGTTAAAATTATGTGTGCACGTGCCATATCTCCCTAAGAGACTTTAAGTCCTATGAGGAGAAAAGTACTTCCTCAAATTGTTTATCTCCCAGTGAAGGGAATGCAACAGATCAATACATCTGTTGGATGGAAATGAACATATAAAATAAAGAAAGATAAGGCTCAGAGAAATGTATTGACTTGTTCAATGTCACAATGCTAATAAGCTGCAGAGCTGAGACTAGAGCTTATACTGGTCAACATATAGGTCAGTGCCAAACTCTAGTTTTATGATCAATGAGCTAAAGAACATGGGAAAAATGTATTGGACGGCCGCCCAACAATTATTCTGCACCTAAGAATGAAAAGAAAAAGATACATAGAATAATAAAGGTAGGAATTTTTGTGAAAATAAATATTTTAGAATTTTTCATTTTTTTATCTGAGGATTTAGGCATAAGATGCTATTTCTATTCATCTTTGACTACTTTTTCCTCTCAAAAAGCAAAACACCACAAAACATTGTAATTCTGATAATTAACTGAAATAATGTCCCAGGGTTGGAAGCGTTGTTAATTTTTTATCCACTGAGATGAAATGGATTCCTCAGGCATGGGGAAGAAATTCCACACTGAGAGACAACACAGAACTGGACAGGGACTCCCACAGTATAAAAGCTAAATTAAGCCCATGGATTAGTCATACTTCGATGTGACTTTTTCTACGGACTCTGGAGCCATCCCTTGTGAGAAACACAGCTGGTGAGGTATTTTAGCTGTGATGATGTAAGCCTGATTCTGATATGGCTCTCAGGAAGGTGACAAATCATTTGTGGATTTGGTGCCTTGCAATTCTGTTCTTACTGCAAGAAATCCAAGACACCCCATTTAGCAGTGCACATCATGTTCTTCCCTTCTATACAGAAGATTTTCCCAGCATGCACTGTGACAACACAGGGGGCTGTGCTGACAGATCTGTGAACAAGATTCCATACAAAGTCTACCTACTAATTTGCACCTCTGCAGAGTGACTAGTGGTCTGGCTGCAAGGAGAGAAATGAGAGCAAAGAGATGACTCCACGTGGAAGCTGATTTCTCTAACATTTTCATTTTGAAGAGTACTGAAGAGGAAAAAATACAAATAGATATTTCCTCACTAAGAGCTGCCTAGCGGATCATGAATCCTGAAAAAGAATGTGAAGGTTACATAATCACATGCTATTGATGCCATTGGGGATTTACCATGTAAATACTAAGTAACATATTACTTCCTTTTCTTCTGCTCTTAAAGGAGAACTATCAAGGAATATATTTTATGGTAGATTTCCTTTTCAAAATCACTACTGCTAAAACCATAGTGATAAGAGAGTTGTTCATGGGGATAAGAAGACCTGGCTTAGATGAGTGACCCCTATAAAGTTACCCGGGCAACTCTCTAAGATCATAAGTCACAAACAAGTTGCTAATATGAATAGGGTAGAGAGTTTCTATCCTTGGAGTTCTACAGAGATGGGATCACAATTCTTGAAACTCAAAAATTAAAAGAAAAAACCTTTAAAATGCCAGGAAAAACCCCCTTCAATCCCCATTTAAAAGAGAGATGTGTGGTTTACTCTACAGGCTTAGTTCAGACAATGAACCAAGAGGTGCCCTATTTATTAAGGATTACTTGTGCTCTGTGTTACACTGTTATCTTTTTAAAACTTTTTTTAACCTCTCAAGAGGAGGCAAGTATTAAAATGGAGAAGGATGTTAAACTTTGAGAAATTCATGTTTACTGTTTTTTTTAAGAAATATAATTAAAATGTGGTCTTTTTAAAGTGATCTAACTTTTCAAAATCTTCCTGGGTATCATTATAAACAGGGGCAACTAGGTAGTACTGGGTACAGAATCAGGAAGACATCTGCATGAATTCAGATCTGGCCTCAGAGACTTACTAGTTGTGTGACCCTGGGCAAGTCACTTAACTCTATTTTGCCTCATATGTAAAATGAGCTCAAGGAGGAAACAGCAAACTACTTTACCATCCTTACCCCAAAAATTCCTAAATGGGGTCACAAAGAATCAGGCACAACTCAACAACAACAATATTATAACTATAAGCATCATGCAGAAAAAAATATTTTTAACACAGAGTTAGTAAATTTGGGATGGTTAAATCTGGGTCCTGAAACACTTAGTAATAAGATGGGATAGCACCTAAAACCATAAGATTGTCACCTTGGATCATTCAAATAACACTTCTAGAAAATATATTGTAAAGTGATCATCCCTCCTACTCCAATGTTCTTAATTTTTCTCTTTAAAACACATGCACAACACACACACACACACACACACACACACGCAAACACACCAATTCAAATGCAGCACAATATATGAGCCTTGAGTTTTCAACATAACAACTCTATTCCATTTAAACCACTTAAAATCTGAAGGGGATTCTGTACTATTTTTGCTCCTTTAAAGTATTTAGTGGAAACATTTCAAGAAGATTCTTTGATTTCTAGTCATGGAAATTCCAAGTGTTGACCAAATCAAAGCCATTTAACCTAATGACTGACTTAAAACAACCCGAAGAAGGTCACTGCTTTTCTTTACAAATGAGCTATCAAAATAAGTGGTTTCAAAGGATTTAGGGAAAGGGTAGGAAAGAGGGAAGGAAGGAATGCATGGAAAGCAGGAAGGGAAACCATTGGATGAATGGTGTCTCAGTTTTAGCTGCCATCCTATTCTTGCAATTCATAGTTCCTACAGTCAGGAAGATCACTCATGGTAGATCTGGTTTCACTGAGGTAGCAGCGTGCTACAGGGACTCACTGACCTTCACATGATGGTAGCCTGACCAGACATCATAGGTTCAGAGGCACAAGGGACCTTACGGGTCTTCTAGTCCGATTCTATCATTTTTCAGATGAGGGAACTTAATCCTCAGAGAAATTTACTCAAAGTCACACTGGTATAAGAGTCAAAGCTAGGATTTAACCCCTGACTCTAAATACAGTACAAGCTTACTTCACCATCCTGCCTCATCTATTGCTTCATTTCCCATGAAATAGGAAAAGTAGGTCGGTTATTTAGGCTTAGGGAAGAGAGACCCTTCCATGGGACTTATTCCTAAGCACAAATGAGAAGATAATCTCCACCCAGCTTGGCCAAGAAGTCTGTCCATCTTGTAAGAAAAAAAAAAGTGGAGCATTTGAAGAAGGTGTATTACTGTGAGGGAGATCTGGGGTAGACATTACCTGTGCTCGATGTTCTCCCACTGCAAACTGGATTACTGCAATGCCTGGGGTAGGACTGTCTTCAATCCTTTCTACAGTGCTGGAGTCTATTTTCAGGTCGTTGCTGATCTCGGCACTCTGGATGAAGTCTTCTGTTTTCAAGTCTTCCACCTTCTTGAGCTCTCCATTGGCCAGCTGGATAATTGACCCTTTCATGAAGTAAGGGGGCAGTGTCGGGGGAACAGCTGTAGAAGATGCAATGGACTGGACCACGGGCAGGTGGATCTGGGCCTGCACCATGGCTGGGTAGGCTGCCTGAGTGGCCAGGGACTCTGCGCTGAAATTCTCGCTCTTGGGAATGGTGGTAGTGACAAATGTATGAGGCACTGCTGCAAACTGTGGAGATGAAGTGACGATCGCAGGGGCTACCCCGGACGGCTCCATGTCAGCGCCGCCCACGGGGATGAGCAGAGGCTGGGTCCCGGGGATCACCAGATGTTGCGGCAGGTTGCCGGCGTAACTGATTGCTTGTTGTTGGCTGCTCAGGTAACCGATGACGGGCGGCTGAGTCCCTGCATAGAAGGCTGGAAGTCCAACGGGGAGAGGGTCTGAAGCACTGTGGGTAGTCTGGATGACGGTGTGTGGGGACAGTGTGGCCACGGCGGCCTTCACGCCCTCGGGGCCCAGAGCCTGCTGCGGGGACAGAGCATAAGACCGGTGGCTGGGCTTCCCCAAGTGGAGGCTGCTCTTGTCATTGAGGGTGGATGGGGAGGCCTCTCGGTGAGTGACCTGTTGGACTTCCATGTCTGTGGTGGGTGTGTTGCTGTTGGGTAGGACCATCACGGAGGCCCGCGCGCCCGATGCATCGCGGGTGCTGTAGTCAGCAGGGCTCGAGTGGACCACAACGTGTCTGGTTTCATAGTGGTGAGAGCCCGCCTTCCCACTTGCCTTCATGAGGCCCAGGTCTGCAGAGGAGGGCACCCCGTATCTCCGGCTCTTCTCCATCTCTCCGTTCAGCATCTCCTTGGCCTGCATGGCCTGTTGTAGCCTGCTGCTGTCCGCCTTCTTGGTGGATTCCCGGGGAACAAAATGACCACCAGAGTCTGTGTATTGCACCACCACCTGAGAGGAAGGCCCCAGGGTGAGCGTGTGGGGGATCATCGTCTGATGGGGATGCAGGTGGACGGGGATGGCTGGGGGGGACATGGTGCGCCCAGCACTTTGGGGAGAGCTGGAAATATGGACATATTGGTTCTGTTGTGTGGGTGGTGGGGATCCTGCCGTGATAAGCCCTGGAGTCCTGATCAAATGCTGTTGCTGCTCAACCTTGTGCCCTGGCTGCTGGCTCAAGCTGCCCACGTTGGCTAGCAGAGTGGAATAGGCCTCCAGGTGGGAGCGCTGTGATGGAGTGGTGGCCACAGCAGCGGAGGCCACGCCACTGGTGGCAGGATTGGCTGGAGGGGAGATCAGCTGGGAGGGGATGAAGCCAGCATAGGGCCCACTATACTGGGAGGACCCAATGAACTGGAAAGTGTGCGGCAAGTGTGTGTACTGCACAGGGGACACTGGGGTCCCTGACTGCGGGGGAGGATAAACCGCAGGGAGCGTGGTAGTGGCTGGAACTGACCTGGGGGCACTGGGGGGAGAGTAATCCATCCCTGCGGACAGTGATTTGTGTAAACCTATTCCCTGCTGTAAACCAAGCTCTGCTGTTGAGGTCCCCCCAGGACCAGGCCTCCCCCCCATGCTGCCTTGTCCACTCTGAGTGCTGGGTAGCCATGTTAAGCTCTCGGCCCGGTGGTTGTCATTTGGCACGACCACTGGCTTCTCCTCCGATGGCCGGCTAGTGGCAGGAATCTCACGTTTTTTGGGAGGCAAGCATTCGTTGCTCCGTTCTTGGTTGGATTTCATTTTTCGCCGTCCCCCCTCCACTGTGATTGCTTCACTGTCTGGCTAATTCTGGTTTCAGTCTGGTAAATGGAAAGTCGCATTTGATTTCTGAAGGGGATCCAGAGACTTCATGAGGAATCATCTCCCTAGGAGCACAATCTTCCAACAGCTGCTCTGGATTCTGGAAAAAGAAAGGGGGCAGTGAGGCAGGGGGGAAGGAAGGAGGGAGAGGAAATCACAATATCATTCCCGGTGGTGGGGTAGGGAATCCCAAACAAAATCAAGAAGAGCTCTTCAGTTATTAATACGATTGCCAAGATCCTATTTATAGTCATAGTATAAGAACAGAAACAACACCAGCCATGTCAACTTACACATCGTGAAAATCATGAACCAAATCAGAATCTTAACAAGCTATCATTTTGTTGTAGTTAAAACAACTTCTCATAATTCATTTCTCAGTCTTTGTGGTCAGGATACTCTACATTTTATATACTCTCTCTGAAGGATTAACCCCACCTTTTTCCCTTGCTCTGAACACACACTTTATCCTTTGCAACCTCCCTGGATGACTGAACAAAATCCATGGGAAGGGTACTCTAAGTTCAGGACAATTATATGAGCTCCCAAAAGATCCATGGGTTGGCAAATGAGAGTGTCTGAAACAGTCTCAAAGGTTTACTTCTGCATTCTTATCATCTCCCAGGGTCCATGTTAAACATTCATTAGCTAGATTTCTTAGCACATACAAACACACACCTATTACACCCTTCCCTGGGATGCAGGACGAGGAGTCACAAATAATTCTATGTCTATTTTCTCAGCCTGAGTAGTATTGCCATTCATTACCAATAAGGAAAAGGATTGCTGCAAGCTGACAAGGACTGATTTTATTTCTTTACATAATAGGGTTGGCAGTTTTAAAGCTTTCCTGGGAGGACTTGCTTATCAGCTACTGCTTTTCCTTCCGTTCTCCCCCTTCTCCTCTACCTTAATATCTGTAAAAATTTCCACTCCCAAATCAACTCAGGCCATGAAATCCAAAAGGAAGGGAACCTCCTTCAGATAAACTATACCTGCATTCTCAAAACTATGAAGGCACCAGAATAGTGAGCCCAGAGCTAGTTCTTTACTGGATCTTATTTCTGTTTCTTAGTAACCACTGAACCATGAGTCACCACAACTCAACTCAGCTGTTTCGTGTAACAAACAGATTTCCACCTGGGCAAGGGCAGAACGTTTAGCAAACCAATAAAAATGACTATAACAAGAAGCAGATTGAATTTAATTTCTACAGGAAACAATGGCTCAAGTTAGCAATCAGTGCTACAGGCCTGAAGAAGTAATAGGAACTGAAGCTTTGCAATTTTAAATGGTTTTAGCCAAAACTTGCTGCTGGAATCCCTCATCTATATACTCTTTTTTTTTTTTAACCTGGCTTAAAAACAAGAACAGTTATTTTATCCCTTCTCAGTTAAGAGAGTCAGGGGAGAAGAAGCGAGATCTTATTCAATGATTTCCCTTTGTGCAGGAGTAAATGATGTACTTACTCATCTGGCCCCACCCAACTCTTCCCTTCTATAGGACTGCATTTCCCTTCCCAAGTCTCATTTAGAATTTTCTGGTATTGGTAATCAGTTTTTGTTTTTATTTTTGGCTAGAGTTTAGTATTTCTTGTGCAAATTCTTTCAAGGGTAGATTCAACTACAAAATTATTTGTTAAATTTTTGCTATACCCAGAACATTGTGCTAAAGACTGTGAATATAAAGACTAAAATAAATAAATAAATCAACCAACAACAACAAAGGTTTTAGTTCTACTTAATATAAAAGGTAAAATTCCACAATCTGACTTTGGAAGTCCCTCCCCCCCTCACTCCCAAGATCGATGCTAGAGGTGACATCTCACATTAAAGGACTTTTAATCAATAAGAGCACTGCTTGAAAGGCAGAGAAGTACTTTATCGAGTAGATATTTATAGAAATTGAGGATGATGTGTAAGATCTAAGATGATAAGAGAGTGTATTTTAATTTGTGCCTGAAACTGAGTTTTAGCAATTGCTACCCTTATAAAGTGTGTGGATAAAGAGCTTTCTCCAGACTGTCCTGTAATGCCCAAAGACATGATTACCTCCAAGTAACTTATTTTTTTGATAATTTTCCAGTATTTTAAATGCTAACATTGAAATTAAATCTATAAACATGTATTAATCTCAATTATACATCTAATTTTAAATACCTCAAGAGCCACTACCCTTCCTTTTTTGCAGTGATAGTTTTAAGTTATTTTTTGTCTTTAAATCTGCCAAAAAGAATATAAATGTATGTAGATATGTATATGCATGTATATGTGTGTGAATGCTCTTTCTCCTCCCACCCCCAATTCACCTCATCTCTGACTCATCCCTTCCCACCTCAAGCTCACAAGCTATACCAAAAGTGCTCCTCAAAAAAGATTATCCTTAAATCAAATGTTCTATGCTCCCCCTGCTGGATAGACAGCAACACTGACCTAATAAAGGCTGATCAGATTCAATTCAATTCCATATGCATTTATTATGTGCCTACTATGTGTGTGTGAGGTACTGTGCTAGGTATTGAGATAAAAATACAAAACCGAAATGTCTCTGCCCTCAAGAAATTTACATTTTGGAAGGATATAAGATTTAGACACATAAATATATGGAAGAGAATCCAAGCACTGACACTTGAGCTGAGGATTCCTTGAAGGAAGCTAGAGATTCAAAGGGTTGGAGAAAGGGCATGAAGCTAGAGAAAGAAAGGCATTCCAGGTATAAATGACAGCTGATGTAAAGGCATGGGGGACAGAGACAATGTCAAGCTCAGGGAGTAGTAAATAGGCCAGCCTGGCTAGATTGTTATTATTCATGAAAAGGAATAATATTAAACAAGTCTGGAAAGATAGGCAAGGATCAGACCATGAAAGGCTTTGTATATATGCCAAGATGAGGGGTATGCATGTTATCCCACAGACAATAAGCAATGACCGAAGCTTCTGAAAGTAGTAGAGCCTGAGGTCAGACTTCTAAGAAATATTAATTTGGCATATGATTTTGGCAGGTGCATCAATTTATGAAGAGTACAGTAGTCAAGTAAAAAATTCTTTTTAAAATCCAAGTCAGAGGTTATGAGGACCCAAACTAAGTAGTGCTCATCAAATTAAGAGAAGGGGATGAATGCAAGATAACTATGGAAGTAGAACTGAGAAGTGAAAAGACTTGCCAACTATTTGGACTTATTGGGGTCACATGAGTGAAGAGCCCAGAAAAAAAGTTGTGAACCTAAGTAATGTATCAAAAATAGGGAAACTTGGAGGAGTTTAGAAAGGCAGATAATGTGTTTCATCTCAGACATATTCGATTTGAAATGCTGATAAAACATTCTGCTTGGTGATGACTAGTAGACAATTGTCCATGCTGGGGTGGAGTTCAGGAAAGGGATGAGAGTTGGATACATACATATACAGGAGTCAGAGGTTTGAGATGATAAATGAATCCTAGGGAGCAGAATCCCAGGCAGAGAAAACAGTAAAAAATACAATGTTTCAGAACAGAGTCTGGGGGACATCTACACTTAGAAGGAGAGATATGGATAATGCTCCAACAAAAGAAGTGAAAAACAATAGTTAGAAAGGCAGGAGAGTATAAAACCAAGAGAATTCAGTATCATGGAAGCACTCTTGGGAAAGGAGGAGTTGGTAGACAAAGTCAAAAGCTATATTTCCTCTTGTGTAAAAAAAGGAGTTTATACCAGATCATTTACTGTCTCTGACATCCTTTGATTACCTTTTCCCTTTTCAAGGCCAATCCATTTGTGCCCTTGAAATAAAAAGATATCAGGATTAAAATCCAGTCAATCACACTTACTGTGTAGTTGTGGGTACATCATTTTCTTCATCTATAAAATGGATATTATTTTAATACCTGTCACATAGAGTAATTGTAAAACTCACAGTGAGAAGATTTCAGTAAAGTTCTTTACTAGTAAAAGTAAAATATTTTTACTAAATTCTTTACTTTAAGGTGCTATACAAACTTTACCCCCAAACCCAATAATCTTTTATGGATGACATTCCACATAGTTGCTTACTAGACACTTTTCTCATTGATGATTGTTTAACCACACTTCTTCCCATCCTTTATTTGTTCTTTGATTAAAACAAATAAAAAACCCTTATCTCTCTTTAATTTGAATTAAATCTGCCTTTATTATTGGATCACAACTTCATCAGACAACATATTAGCTATCGTATCCACCTTTTTATCTTTCATAAACTGGATAAGCAAGCCATCTATATTTTCAATGAATTCATTGCTAAAAATGTTGAACAATTATAGGACAGTAAGTCCTATATATATATATGTATATATATATAAATATATATATATATAAATATATACTTGAGAAAGTATCTCAAGGGTCATCTAATCAACCCCTAAAATTTTATAGATCAGGAAACTGAACCCCAGAGAGGTTAAATAAATTCCTCAAGATTGTTGTAGCTTTGTCCTTTATTCTCAAAGAGGACCAAATACATCAGGGAGGTGATGCCATGACAAGCAAATGAATTGGAATTAATTCCACAGGTGATGAAGACAGAATATTAAGTCCCCACTTCTCAGTACCATGGACAATTTTCTAAGACTGTAAATTGCAGAGAAGGTGCCAACCTACATAGGCAGCAGGAGTTTCCTAGATCAGGGAATTCTTTATATCAATGAAATCATAGCTCCAACACCTACCCTTTAAAAAGTGTACATTAATTTTAGTAAAAATAGTAATAAAAATGTTCTACTGGCTTTTATATGCCCTTTTGATGTCTTTTAATCCTTTCTGTGTTTTTCAAATTATTATTAATGTTGTTGTTTAATGGTAGCATGGTGTAGTGCCTGGTCTCAAAGCCTGGAAGAATGAATTTCAAGTCTTGTATGACTGATATAGGCTATGTGTGCTCCTAACTAAATTAATTAATTAACATTTCAGTGATTTAGGCAGAGAAGGTATCAACTTCCATTGGGTAGAGGGAATTTTCAAATCAATGAAATTACAGGTGGCAATCCCTTTACCTAAAGAAGATATATGTATGTGTATATGTGTGCATAAAATCAACTAAAAATAACATTATCATTTTAATTCCTAGCTATGTGTCTATTGAAGGAAACTTAAGAACAGAAGTTGTTGGGTTCCCCCCCCTTTAGGAACCCTAACAGAGTTCATATTTCCTCGTGTTGTAGATCTAAATTTTTTGACTTGTCATATGTTTGTATTTCCATTTCTTTCACTTTCCTATATATTTAATAATTAGTAAATTTTAATCAGTGACCATGGTTGTTATCATTACCATTATTGATGACAATTCAGTTTAAGTGTATAAGGTACTTTACTCATACTAACAGGATGAGGCAGATATTATAAGCATTATTATTTCCACTGTAAAAAGGAAGAAGTTAAAGCTATAGAGTTTGAATAATCTGTCAAAGATCACAGAGATGAGAGCCAAGAGGTAAACCCAGGCTCTCCCATGTCTGTGCAAGGGGTAGTATCCTTTGGAGCAGGCACCTGGGACTGTGGCTATACAAGTCTGTGCGTTAGTAGAGATGACAGGGGGTGCTCAGGACAGCAGCTGGGCTCTGATATCCCTAGAAGCCAGGACACATGGAATGTCTCTGCAGTGTCTGGGTAGCCAGTGTCCCCTGGCGGCCTGCCCATGCTAGAATTCCTGGAAAGGCTCAAGGCGGAAAAATAATCACTTGAAGAAATCACCATCTGGATATGTAATGTCCCAACTGAATTGTTCAGCAGAGGTCAGAATCTGTGTTTTCAAGAAAAGCTGGAAATGCCTTTCTCTAAAGACCTTCCTTAACTCAATACATGCACAAAGAATGTCCTGCTTTAATGAGTAATTACATGCCAGATTAACTATCCTGGTACTCTAAAAACCCTGTTTATCCATAGTGCTGGCCAAAGGCAGGAAAGAGAATCATTCTCTATGGCATCCATAATTAATGAGTTTTATCTCTTACCTGGAGGACTTGTGTCTAAGGGTGAAAGTGATAATTCTGTTCTTGTTACCCACCCAATCAACAAACTTGGCACAATGACTCTACTCAAAGGCCCAACGCAGAAAATCTTTAGTTTTTTGTTGTATATTGTGTTTGTGTTACATTTTTTCAAATAGAAATAATACATTTTTGACGTAGAAGGGAATCAGTGGTTTATTGAATGTGACTCCATATATTTTTAACTGAAGAAACAATGAAAGGAAAGAATTATACAACTAGGCAATGGCATAGTCAGGACTAGGATCCAGGTTTTCTGATCTCAGGATTAAAGTAATGTTTCCGTGGGTTAGATTTTCATCATTAAAAGCAGAAAATAATTTACTACTTATTAAGCAGTTATAGCTTTGGGCATTTTTAAAGGTCTCAATTTAAAATTATAATAATTCAATAACTTTAATTCACAATTGACAATCAAGTCTATTCTTTGCAAGTCACTCCTAACTCAGAATTAAAATGGGAATTTTGATAATTCTTTAGAAGAATTTCTTTCTACTTATCTTCTGAACTAACCAATAATCTTTCTCACACCTATAATTCATACAAAAGAACTGATTTTTAGTACTTAGTACTTACTTTCCCTCCTCTAGCTGATTAATGCAATTAGCATTCTCATAGTTTCAATGCATGGGCCACTTATTCACACTGCTCTTTTGGACAGGTAGACATTATTTCTGTCCAACCCACATATACAAACTCAATAAAATGAAAGGTCAGATGCTGAGCTAAGTAGCCTGACATTTATGGGTAATGGTGAGAATTATACTTCCTTGCCCCATCCTGCCTGTTTCTTCCATAATACTTTTTTTTTTAAAGAAAAAAGTCCCAAAAGGTTTGGTTGGGAAATGCTGAATCTTTTATCAACAAACTAGTGGAATATATGAGGTGTTCCAAAAGGATGCCTGCCAATTGTTTATCCTCAAACATTAATTTTTGGCCTTCTTCTTTTATACTTAGCTTAAAAATGGCCTAGTGATAGTCATACAGGATTAAGTTTGGAGCCTACCAATCACAAGATGGAATCAACTCCTCAGAATGTAAATAGTTAAGGTTTACTAATAGGGAATGTGAAAATAATAGAGTTTGAAAAACGTCTTTCCAAAGCTGAGAAATTCCTAGTCAGCCCTGAAGTATGCATTGCCCTTACCTAATCCATGTGTACAATGAATATACGCAAAACACCTATTTGCTATTGCAAGTGTGTTACAGTATTATTTTTACTGGTGAAAAAAATTAACTATTTTAAAGCATCAAATCATTATAATAATCCTGTACCAAACTGAGAATTATTCAATCAAACTTTTGTTCAGGGCATTAAAATGCTTTCTCAGTATTTCTAAGAGGTTCATTCTTTTTTGCTTTCTCTGTAATCTTTTGGATAGGGTTAATGTGTAATTCTGAACTTTAGTCTAATGACGTGAATTCAAATCCCAGTATTGCTCCCTAATGGTCGTGTGATCTTAGGCAAGTATTATTTTTCTCTGAGGTTAAGAATTTTCATCTCTAAAGTGGGAACCAGGTTGTACTTTATTCAGAATTGCTGGGATGGGGAAAGTATTTTAGAAGAAATAAAAAACAATATAAATGTCCTGCTACTACTACTACTATTACATTTATGAATTAGCTTCCTCTTCTTCCTCTGGTAAAATAACACAAAAGCAGACAGTAGAGAATAAGCAAAGAGATATAAATAATTTGTCAACTAAACTACTGGTTTTCCTTTTGTTATTTTATATATATAGCAAAAGAAATAAATTCCCAGAACCTTCAAAGTAAATCAGAGATATAAACTTAAGGAAACACATTTGACTTTATAGGTATTACAAAGACTTAATAGGACAGGATACCAATACCTGTATATGGATGAAGACATTTATGCCTTAATTTTTATTTTTAGTTTTCAAAAAGAAGCTTTACATATTAAGGGGATATATCTGTGAGTAAATCTAGGAACCTGGCGGGGAAGAGGAATTTAAAGAACATTGTGATAAAGAAGAATGGAGGCAGAGACAAAAATGATATGGTCTTATGATTATTCTACATCTCACCTGGACAAAAGAAGGAACCAGGTGAGCAGTTTGGGACATAGGCCACTAGCCCAGCATGGAGGCATGATGTAGGTTTCAATTATTCAGATCTCTTCTGGAGATACTTTCTGCCAAATGCAGAGAAGCTTAAAAGTTTCTTGGTATTTTGGGTGGCCTTTTTATTGGTCAGTACATTATGTGGTCTTCTGTAACTCATCTCAAAATTTGAAGGGTCACTAATCATATAACTTTATATCTTTAGAAGGGAATCTAAGTGTTAGAACAAGCCCATGTACAGACCAGATTCATTTATTACTTACTATATGTTGTAAATGCCAGTACTTGCATGTTTAGGGGGAAGGAAGAAGAGAACAAGCATTTGTTTAGTGCTTACTATATACTTTTTATGTACTATACAAATACCTCATTTGATCCTCATAGCAACCTTTGGAGGTAGGGGTTACTTTTATCCCCATTTTATGGCTGAGTAAACTGAGGCTGACAGACATAAAATCAATTGCCCAGAATCACAAAGCTAATAAATTACTGAGGGTTTAATGAACTCAGGAATTCCTGATTCCAGGACCAGCATTTTATCTACCACCTATCTGTCTGATTAAAAATAATTACAAGTATGCTATTTTCCTTATCATTCATTGATTTAGAATTTACTCATTAGAACATCAGGGGTTCAGTATCCTCTCTTGGAAATGAAAAGAGGTAGGATTTCTCACTTGCTCAGCTTTTTAAATGAGCCATTCATTGCTTGAGAGTCAGAATTTAGTCATCCATTCACTGAATATGAATCAGTCTCTTATTTAAGAGACTAATTTTTTTAAAAGACAAACATTGCTGTCAGAAAGAGTTGTTAATAGTATTCTCTGAAGTAGATCATAGCCACTTACAATGAGTTATCTTGTCTATTAAAAGCTTGACAACTTCTGTCCCTTTTATCCCCCCTTGTAAGAAGTCTCACTGTACAGGTTTTGTAACTCTCCTCCCAACACCACACAGATACCTTATCTTCTCTGTCTCCCTGTCTCTGTTTGCCTCTTTGTCTGTCTCTGTCTCTGTCTCTCTCCTCTCTCAGATAATGGTAGCCACTTCAAAGGATATTTAAAGAATAATTTTTAGCACTTGCATTGACAAGCTATGACTGGACAGTTCCTAAGATTGCCAAATGTGCAATCCTTAAACTAATTATGAGAAACTCCCTATTAAATGTCTTGAGAATGGGTACCCTAGATCTTTCCTGGCTTACTCAGGGATATTAAAGGCATGTCAAAGTTGAGTTTTCTCAAAATCAATAATAATTTTACAATAATTTCAGAAAGATTTCTTAGAAGCTCAGATATATGTTCATTGTCCAAGAAAAACTTTTCATACCTTCAATGTTAGAGAGAAAAGTAAGAATTTGTGGATAACCACATCACAAACAAGGTCTCAGCTCAGTCTGTCATTGATCAACCAAAGATTCATTACTTCCAAAGAACACTGAATTGTCTTTCTTTTATGCCATAGATATGGCAGCTAATACGAAATAAAAATTCCTACTAGTATGGAAGACATTAGGGCTTGACCCCACACCTAACACCACATACCAAGAAAAGATCTAAATGGGTTCATGATTTAGATAAAAAGAGTGATATTATAAGCAAATTAGAGGAACATAGGATAGTTTACCTCTTAGACCTGTGGAGAAAGAATAAATTTGTGTCCAAAGAAGAACTAGAACTCTTAGCTGAACACCAGATAGATAATTTTGACTATATTAAGTTAAAAAGTTTTTGTACAAACAAAACTAATGCAGACAACATTAGGAGGGAAACAATAAATTGGGAAATCATCTTTACATTTAAGGGTTCTGATAAAGGCCTCATTTCTAAAATATATAGAGAATTGTCTCATATTTATAAGAATTGAAGCCACTCTCCAATCGATAAACGGTCAAAAGATATGAACAGACAATTTTCAGATGATGAAATTAAAACTATTTCTAGTCATATGAAAAGGTGCTCCAAATCACTATTGATCAGAGAAATGCAAATTACGACAACTCTGAGGTACCACTACACACCTGTCAGATTGGCTAAAATGACAGGAAAAGATAATGATGAATGTTGGAGGGGATGTGGAAAACTGGAACACTGATACATTGTTGGTGGAACTGTGAACGGATCCAACCATTCTAGAAAGCAGTTTGGAAACTATGCTCAAAAAGTGATCAAACTGTGCATACCCTTTGACCCAGCAGTGTTTCTATTGGGCTTATATCCCAAAGAAAACATAAAGGAAGGAAAGGGCCCCATGTATGCAAGAATGTTTGTGGCAGCCCTTTTTTGTAGTGGCTAGAAACTGGAAACTGAATGGTTGCCCATCAATTGGAGAATGGCTGAATAAATTATGGTATATGAATGTTATGGAATATTATTGTTCTATAAGAAACAACCAGCAGGATGATTTCAGAGAGGCCTGGAGAGACTTGCATGAACTGATGCTGAGTGAAATGAACAGAACCAGGAGATCATTATACACGGCAACAACAATACTATATGATGATCAATTCTGATGGATGTGACTCTTTCCAACAATGAGATGTTTCAAACCAGTTCCAACTGTTCAGTGAAGAAAGCCATATACACCCAGAGAGAGGGATATGAATTGTGGACCACAACATAACATTTTCATGCTCTCTATTGATGTTTGCGTGCATTATGTTTCCCTTCTCAGATTTTTTTTTTCTTATAGATCTGACTTTTCTTGCACAGCAAGATAACTGTAAAAATATGTATTCACATATTAGATTTGTCAAATATTTTAACATAATTAACATATAGTAGACTTCCTGCCATCTAGGGGAGGGATGGGATTGGGGGGGAAAATTTATAACAGAAAGCCTTGCAAGGGTCAATGTTGAAAAATTACTCTACATATGTTTTGCAAATAAAAAGCTTTAATAAAAAATTAAAAAGAAATAAAAAATAAAAGAAATGAAAATTCCTTAAATACCCAGAAGGATTATCAGAGACAATCATATTCTAATACCTTTAATCTTTATAACCCAACTATCTGTGTTATAACCTTCAATAAACACTACCCACATATTTAAATTACACCCTGGGTTCTAATTTCATTTTTTAATAGTATGATGAGAACTCTTGCCACCTAACAATTCAATAAACTTTTATTAAATGCCTACTACATATCAGATACTGTGCCAAGTGCTGAGTATTTGTTATTAAAAGTTGATCATTGAGCAAGGAAGAGTGAATACTAATAATTCAGCCTCTGAAATGATATCCTCAAACCCAGGGCATTTTTGCCAGACCTGAAGATGATTTCATCATTCAAAAGGTACAAGAACAAATGTAAAGAACTCTTCTTAGCAGACTAAGAAGAGTGACCAGTTCTCACTAATAAGGAGGGACTGATTGATAAAATAAAAATGATAGTAACCTCTGTGTAAAGTGATCATCCCATCTCATAAATTACGAAATTCAGCATAATCCGACATGTGCCTTATATTTTTGAAGAGCATATTTGAAAGGATTCATAGAAATGAATTGTGATTTCATGGATTAATGTGCTTTGTGAGAGGTCGGCTGAGAGATGGGAAGATCTTAAAAAAAGCTTTTTAGACATAAATTCAAATAATGTCGGCAAAGAGAAAAGAAGGGAGAGCTATATAAGCAAAGACAATGTGTATGCAAAGGGAACTGAAAAACAGGACAGATGATGAAAGAAAAGGTGGTTAACAGAGGATAAATACAAAAATCCCTGGCATACTGTTATTGGGTGATAGACACTACTTTTTGGAAAGATCATCAGTAGGGTAGTGAGCTACCAGAGGAGATGGCCACCATGGTTCAGGTTTCAGATCTTGTTGAGGAGATAAATACTAGAATTTTACAAAAAGCAGAACACTAGAAGTTTTCATGAAAGGCTGAATGGCCATTTGTCAGGAATATTATAGAATAGATTGTTTTGATATGGATTGGCTGTTTCACTCTCTTCCTAATTTGGTGAAAAGTTGTTACCCTTTCATACTCCTCTAACACAGGATGCAAGTATATTATGTGAGATATTCTAGTTTTTGCTAATTTTAAACACTGTTGAAATTCCACATCCAATTAACCCAAACTATCAGCAGATAGTCTTGGTCAGAATCCCAAAACAACAACTTTGTGAATTCTGGGGTTTGTTAAAAGCAATGTGTATTTATAAGTAGCACATTCTCTATAACCACCTTGACTAAGTGTAGAAAGTGTCAGGGGTAAACTAAGTATTTAGCTGTAAGAAATTAGCAGAAATAAGAATTCTGACAGCCTTAAAAAAAATCAAGAGACAGATTCATATTTAGTGAATAGGAGGCTTAAGTCTGACTCTCAAACCATGAATGGTTTATTTAAAAAGTCAGGCTGGTGGGAAACCCTCATTTCTTTCTACCTTCTATTTATTTCCAAGAGAGGACGCCGAACCCAAGATGCTCTAGCGAGTCAATTCTAATCACCAATGAAATGGACAATGGGATGACTTGCTACTTGCAGCTGTTTTCAATCAGGCAGCCTAGTAATTACTGTAGCCCTCTCCTGTGGCTCACAGGAAGCCCAGCGTGGAGCCTCCAAACACACTCCGTGAGTTGAATATGCTGCCAGATCTCCTACAGCAGTACTCTGCCGCCAAGTTACTCTTCCCGCCCCCTGGCTCAGCTTCATTAACTTAATCAGGTATTCATTCAAAAAAAAATGACATATTCTCTGGAAGTTAGCCAATACCCTCTACACTGGGTGAAGAGTCAAAAAATGGCAGCAGATAAAGGCTGTCAGCATGCGGTGTGGAGAGGTGCAAAACCTATAGATATATTTAATAGTTACTGTTCTATGATATGAACTCATTTTTCTGGGACGTTCTGCATTTGCTTCCAGAAAGTATGGTTCAAATGACAATTTATCCTAGATGCAGAGCATTTAATTCAGTTCAATAAACATTAACTGAACCTTTACTGCATGCATAATATGGCAATAGACCCTGGTGATACAATGATAGGAAAAGCAAAATAGTCCCTGTCTTCATTAACATAAGATACTTAGATACTCAAATTAACAAATATTCAGCAACTTTCTACTATGTGCAAGGAATGGTGATAGCTGAGGATATAAAACAACAAAAAGGAATACCTACCCTCAAGGAGTTTGTAATCTAATTGATAGGTAATATGAATAATTAAAGTGTAAAGTATAATAAGTAGAACCTGGATTTTAATTCCTACCTAGCTTCCTGTATGACTTTGGATAACACGATAACTTTCTCGAACCTTGATTTCATATCTTTAAAGTAAATCATCCATCTTTAAAATCCATTTAAAGTGGATTAGATTATATCTCTTACTTCTATATTTAATTATCCTCAGAAGGGGTTCATGGGCTTTGCTATATATATTACTCAAGGGGCTAACATAAAAAAAGTTAAGAAACTCAGAATTAGAAGTTCTGAAAAGTCTTTTCCATCTCTAAATCATATATTCTGATGAAAGAGAGTCTTATACATTAATAGTAGCAGTGTAGTTTGTTGTTGTTTGTCATGGGGTTTTCTTGGTGGAGATGGTTTGCCATTTCCTTCTCCAACTACTTATACAGATGTTGCTGTTGTCCATCGCTCTGGTGGATGACCATCATGAAAGTGATATCTTGAATTAATTGTGAACTGGATGTAAGTAAGGTAGAGTTGCACAAAGTCATCAATCTGACTTTCTTCTCTAGAGTCATTCAAGTCCAGTGGTAAGACAGAAGTCAAGATGAAGGACTGAGGGAAATAGGTTTAAGTTTTTAGCTCAGGATCACACTGCTAGTAAGTGTCTAAAGCTAGATCTGAACTGGAAGATTAGTATTCTGACTTCAGATTTGTCACTTTATTCACGGTGACACTTAGCTGCCCCAATAGTAGGAGAAAAGTGAGAATTTGATTAAATGCAGAGGTCAAACATCAGAGATACAAAGAGGAAAGAATCACTTAAGAGGGAGAAGAAGGTTGCCAGCAAAGACTTTATGGAAGGGGAAACACCTAATTCAATTTAATCAAAATTTATTAAGGCTCTACTATATGCAAGGGAGTCTACTAGATTTAAACAGATCCTTGCTGCCCCAAATATGGTAGACAGTGTATGCAAGTACAGAGAGCAAAGAAAGGGAAAAATGAGGTTTTTAAAAGTAGATTTTTATTTATTTCTTTTTTCCTTACCTAAATTTCCCACTGTATTCCCCTCCTTCCTGAAGGCTTTTTTTTAAAATTAAAAGTAAAATGAGGAAGAAAAAGACAAATCATCAAAGTCCATCAACATACAAAAGTAATCTTAAATATATGAAGAGTTTCACACTCATGGACCCCCTCCTCTTCAAAAAGGAGTAGAAAGTAGTATTTTCTTATAGATAAGATTGTTGAGTACATCAAGAAATGTAATAAAATTGGAAAAGTCAGTTGAACCTATTTGTAAACTTGAAGATCAGGTTAAGGAGTAGTTTATTTAGAAGTCAACAAAAGTCATTGCAAGCGTTTTCTTTGTTTTCTGAGGAAATTCAGTGGCAGTGAGAATTATATCAGGAAATGAACAAGATACTAAAAAGGTATCAATACTTTTTTTGCTTTTTTATGGTTTTCTTTTTTCAAATTATATACATACATTAAATTTTAATACACATTTCTTTATAAATCATGTTGGAAGATAAAATATTTTTAAATAGGAAAAAGATAGTTTAGAGGCAAGCTCATTAGGAGTAGGTAATTTAGTAGATGTGTGATATAAGGGAGAGAAAGAAGTGGATGGTTACTGAGATCCTGAATCTAAGAAAACTGGAACAATTGTGTGTTCATCATCAGAAACAATGAGAGAAGTCAGGATGAGGAGCAGATTTGTGGGGAAAAGCAAGGAGCTGAGTTTTATATATGTTTAATTTATGATGTTGGTAGTGAGTTATGGTATAGAGCTAATTATGGGAGTACAAATAGGGAATAAGAAGTAGAAGGGGTCATCAAGGGATGGAATTAATATTGGAAGATAAAGTAAACAAGACAAATGGCTCACCATATTCTGAAATGACGTATAATTCCTGCTACCAGGAGGCTGAGGCAGAGGGTGGTAGATCACTTGAACTCAGAAGTTATGAGCTGCTGTTGGGTTATGACAATTGGATGTCTGCACTAAATTCAGCACCATTATAGTGAAACCTTGTAGTTTCACCTCCCACCTAAACCTTATAGTGGGTGGGAGGAGGGGAGGTCACTAAGGAGTCCTAAGGAGTAGTCAACCAGCCTAGGTAGGAAACAAATCACATTAAAGCTTGTAGAGAGATTTGTTTTATGAGTGGTTGATGTGCTATAAAATAAAGGGGAGAAAGTGGAGAAAGGGGGGAAGGGCTGAAAGAGGAGAATGACAGAAGGGAGAGGGGGAAAAAGGGAGGTAAAGTAAGAGACAGAGGGAAAGAGAGACAGACAAGAGACAGAGACAAAGACCGACAGAGGCAGAGAGAGACACACATGAGATAGAGCCTAATGATTTTTAAGATAAAGATGAAGGGAGAACAATAAGGACTAAATATAGGTGATGAATTGGGAGAATAAGAAAAAAAGATTATGATATAAGAGGAGCAACAGTGTGGGATATTTGGAAAGAAAATTGTGGTAGAAGAGGAATTTCAGAGTTCAAAATCTTAGAGCAGCAATTTTGAGTGATGGTGGGTTCTCAAGCAAGATAACTACAGGGATGGCTAAAGTAAGTAAAGATGGAAGTAAGAAATGTTGTCAACATGAATATTGGATTTACCTGGAATTATGGTAAGGGAAATGGAATAGAACCATGGTGCTTAGAAAACATTTTCCCTCTGATCTTTGTAATTGTGAACGCATGAAATATCCATTTTAAGTATCACATAACAATCACCTATCTCCTAAGCAGTATCTACTTGTCAGTTTCCTTCAGTTTACACCTGTGAAAAACATCAAATCTTCTGAGCTACTGCCAAAGTAACTATCTTACCCAGACACACAGATACACACACATAGACACACAGACACAGACACATACACACACACACACACAGACACAAAAAGATCAGGAAAGAGTTTGGAGATCTCTAATTGGATAGTTCTTTGCCTGGCCTTCATTACTTAGGACGTTCAAATTTTATTTGTCAATTCATAAAATTTACCAATTTAATTCAGATAATCTTATTCTACAAATCAAACTACCCTGGTGCATTTTTCCCTAAATCAAGTTATAACCTAGGCTGCTGAATAAGACTCTAATTATATATCTATTTTTAAAAATATGAGACAGTTGCACTACTGCTTATAACCTTGAGTTGGTTGTTGCATATTCTCCAGGTTAAAAATGAAAAGGTCATTTGGCTTTGCTGAACACAAGGCACAGTATGATTTATGGACAAGATACAAATAAGTTCTTATTTCTTTATTGGTTTCTTTTTTTTAGATTAATCATGCCCTACTTTTCACTATCAGAAATAAAAGATTACCCCACTTGTTTTTGGTTTTGTTTTTTATTTAAGCAACTCATCCTTTTGTCTTCAATCAGTCAATTAATAAATGTTTAATAAGTGCTGCTTCTTGTTGTGCTTCCTTCATTTTTGTAAAGGATCAATGACATTACAGGTGATGTCTTGGCTTGTGTGTAAATTGGATTTAAATGAAATTTAAGGGAGGCAGAGTTGTACCAACTCAGCTAGTATAAAACTGAATAATTAATTTCTTCACCCAAATTCCCCATTCTGATCTATTCATTTTTCTAAATTATTCTCAGTTGTCTAGATTTTGGGACCTCCTTTACCTTTCTACCAATCTAACCCCTAGCCAGTTCAAGGTGGACCTCTGCCACGAAGCCAGCCCTGACTGCTCTAACTTATGGTACTTTCTGAAACTTGGGAGCATTCATTGTCTATTTTGCTTTCATGACATATCATTTGCCATAGTAAAGGAGAAATAATTCTTAGTTCATGTGCTACATAATTGCTATTGAAATTTACCAACCACTATGCAGGAATTATATTGGTCAAAACCAAGGTTTTATTATTATGTTTAAGTAAAAATTCAGAACTCTGACAAAAAATAAACTGACAAAATTAGGATTCTAACAAGGTCTCTTATAGACAAAATTACATCAGAATTATATAGAAAAAATTCTTTTACATACTGCAATTTTATACATTCCTTTTAGGCAATGAAAGTTGAAGAAAAACAGATTCATAAATGAATGTTTCCTTCAATGTAATAAAAGCTGAATATAGTTAAGAAAGTCATAATCTCATACATAAACAAGTCTAGTTAAATAAACTCTATAGGTAAAATAGGTTACAGATTAAACTGCATTTAGAGGGTTTGCAAAAAGTTGAATTGAGGGGGAGATTTACAAGTCACCAAGATAACCATGAAAATTGGTGTCAGCAAAATCCTTCCTTATATGATTACCTAGAAGAGCTAACAAATAATCAAATCACCTTGGGGAGCTTAAATACCCCTTTGGCTTTTATAAAAGGAATATCAAACAGCCTCCCATTACATTTTTAAGGATAAGGCTTTGATCAGATAAAGTTAATATTAACAGAAGAAAGGTTATTAGTTAACCCAAAGTTGCATGCAGAATGGCCTTGATCCCTAAATAGTAAAAATTAATAAAAAAGAATGAAAAATTATTATTTCTATTTTGAATGTAGACATTTTAGATGCAATTATCTCATTTCCCCCTCTAGATTACAAGCTTCTCAAGGGCAAGGGCCATGGTTTTATACTTGTTTTAATTGCCCATATTACCTAGCAAAGCTTTCTTGTATACAGAAGATTTTCAATAAATATTTGTCATTCAGTTCTTAATAAGGATTGTTTTTGGGTAGGAGATATAAACCTCAAGAAATTACTGAGTATTTTACTTATTATAAACCTATTAAGGTTTATGTAATATCTCATTGTCCAAAGATCATGACAATTTCATAATTTTAAAATATCTACCCTACCACCATTCTTTTTTCTGGTTTCAGGGTTAATGAAACTTCATGTGTTACAAGTGGGTTAAAAATATTCTAAAGATAGCTAACCATCACAATAAAAATTAATAGAATTCATAATAAAACTGCACATTTTATTCTATGTAACAGCATCTCTGACATTACAGAATGTGAGTACTTTGTTACTCAATGTGTTAATGCTAAATTTTGGCAACTAATTAACAATCTAACATGATCAAGCCCAACAAAAACCATCTTAATGTAATAATAGCTCCTAAAGATGGGCCCTATTAATATGTAAAAAAGCAAATAAGCAAACAAACAAACAAAAAAAAAACAAAAACCAACTGCTAATCTGGTAAAGTAAATTTGCTGATTGTTGTCACGTATCAGGGAGCTGTAAGACAAATGCATGTCTCAGAAACATACGGGATGCTGTCTCAGCATCATTGAAATGAAAGATGCCCTTCATTCCAAAAATCACATAGATGTTTAGTCAATAAACTAGTGAGAACTAGTTAATAAAGTAGTTAGAAAAGTAGAAACAAAATAACTTGTAAGAAAAGTTAGAAGCATAAAAGCTTCAATCAACCTTAAACACCTATGAATATGGTGTAAGTCAGAGGATCTGACCACCAAAATAGTGAGTTAGGTTTTCATGATCAGAACTCTTATTGTGGTATATAGCAAAGTATTAATTGGGAATATCTTGAGTGCTGCTAATAACTGGTTGAACAAACAACCATAGTCTTGCATTTGGTGTATAGATAGATTCCTGTACATTATAATATTTCAAAAATAACTTGGTATTTTGAGTCTCATTTGAAAAGTTTTTATTTCTTAAATTTAGTTATTTCAAATAATTAAGTTTAGCCGTTTTAGCTTGTTTGCTTAAGGAATTTAATATGCTTTAGGATTGAGTATTCAGCAAACACTCCAAAGCAGCTGTAATCTTAACAATTCAGGGATTCCCTTCAATGTCACAGGTTGTAACACATCCATGACTACCTCTCCTGCATGACTCTTGCTCATGTCCTACTCCTAAAAATTCATCATAAGTTCCATCTAATGTGTTAGATGCCTTTCTCACTTTCTTCTGCTATTTTGAGGGTACCAGTGCAATTCACTAATCATCTACTGGTAACTCCTTGCTTCTGTCATATGACTAGACTGTTCCCATTCTGTCATTATCATACTGTTCTTGGATGTTATTTTTTGTATTCTTTACTCTTTTTTTTTTTTTGCTGAGGCAATTGGGGTTAAGTGACTTGCCCAGATATTCTTTACTCTTAAATGTTCACATTAAAAAAAATTCCCTGGGCACTCATGCTAATAAAGTATGCTACAACTATACATACAAAAAAACTTCTTCCTTTCCCTTGTTAATTTTAAAGAGTCTGTTCAACTTAAAATCAGTATTTCATTATATTAAAGAGCCTTATTCAAAAATAAAAAGAGAATTCAATTCTAATTTAATAATGAAAGTTAGGGGAAAATTTTAATTGAAATTAACTTTGCAACAAACTTCGCTGAACATCTGTTTTCCATTAGGAAATTAGTCCTATATTTGATTACTTAATATAAGCACACTGTGAATATAAGATCATGCATATTGCAAAGGGTAGCAGAGCTGTGGTATTTCACACTGGAGTTATATTTGGGGAACTGAAAAGACATGATCAAATAAATGAAAACGATCAACCAGTTGAATTATATACAATAAGATAACTCAGTTTATGATTTTTTGGTAGGGGAATAGTGGTAATAATGGTAGGCAAAAGAAGGTACCTATGAGAATTGAGTCTTAATAATTTCAAAAAGTAGGGAAAATTTCAAAATCCTGAAAACATGTCTGTGTGTCTTGACATGCTTCCAGATGGGTCCTTTGACCCATCTCCAATATGCCAAGAGGATTAGTTTATTTTTTTTTATAAACTTAAGTTCTAGCTATTGTCATTTTTTCCTCTGTCTTATCTATGGTGGAATACAAGGGTCAGATTAAATCTATGGACTCCACAAACGAATCTTTCTTATTTCCCAAATTCCCCACAGAATCATAAATATACTTAGGAAATAATAGACAAATAGTATATTAGATCCAAAATAAAAATTGGAGTATCAAACGCAACAAAGTACTAATACAGTAATATAATAATAATATGTGAGCTAGTTCTACAATTTATGAAGTACTTTCTAAAACCTTATCTCATTTGATCTTCATGAAAACCCTTTAAGAAAACAGAAGAGGTATTACTTTCTGCATTTGACAGATGGCAAAACAGAGGCACAATGAATTTAACTGACTCACCAAAAACAACCGTATCAAAAAGCAAGCTTGTGCTTCCTTGCTTGTCCTTTGTAAGCATACTTCACCATCTCTCCTGGACATTACAAACCAGGGGTTCGTAATCTTTTTAGTGTCATAGACTCCTCTGGCAGTCTGGTGAAGTCTATGGAACTCTTTTCAAAACTCACATGTTAAAATGCATAGCATGAAAAGGATTACAAAAGAAATCAATTATATTGAGATAAAATTATAAAAAAATTTAAAAAACCAGTTCAGACTCCATACTTCTGGTGTGACCATATACAAATCATATGCAGAATGGGCATTTAATAAAACATCAAATTATAGATGGTGATGACAACTAATAAATGTTATTTTTAATAATAATTTTCTTCTAAAATTCCTAAAAAGCACAATTAGATTTGCAAAATAGCCCTGGGCCAAGGTAAGTGTGCCTGATGTGCTTGCCTGATGACTTATTTTCAGCTGATTTAAGAATTTCCTCAAGGACAGTGTGGTAGACAATGATTTAATTAAACCCACAGGTTTATAAAAACTATCAAATTTGCTTTGCAAAGATTGTGTATTACATCACATTACACTACCGCCTTGCTTGATGGCCAACAAACTTCAGAAAGTCTAAGGCTGTTTAGAGATATGATTATAACCAGATGAACCATAAAAACTGACTTCTGCAGCTCATGGAAAGTTGTAGTGATTAATGTAGGGTAGTGCCTTATACACAGAAGAAGGTACCACATAAACCATCCATCATCACAAAGCCAATTTTAACAGAGTCTTGAAATGTTACTATCATGAGAGCATCCAAATAATCCTCCTCTCCAAGAGGAACACTAGTTTCATGGTTGAAGAAATGGCAAAAAGAACCAGGGAATAGAGAAGGCTATCAAATTAGTTTGAATGACTGAATTTCAAGTGCTTTAGGACATTATGAAATAGCAATTAAAAATATGGAGAATGACTGGGGTAAAATATAAGAACCACCCAAACATACCTCATCATTAAACTTAAAAGTACAAAAGCTATTTAGCCTTAGAGAATAAGTAAAACAGTTCTGTAACAAATACAGACCTCTCAGATCCTAGTTGTACAATAATTATGAAGACAGAATAGCTGTGTTAGCAAAAAGAAATGAAATTGCATATTATTAACAGATGAAAGAGACCAGCTCTAGAATCTTAAAAAATAAAACACCAGACTAAGCTACTTAATCTGCAAATACTCATTGTCTTTAATCAATTAAAATCATGTGAATAACAAAGTTCTAGGGTTTGAATAGGGGTTGACATTTGGAGAGGGGGAGAAAGAAGTAAGCAGTGAGAGTAAAGAATGATCTGGAATGATCTGTCTTCTTGCAAAAACCTAAAAATATCTTAGGCGATACTTTTTAAAAAATTATTTATTTATTTTTAAAGAAATTCTTCCTTTATCTCTACCTCTTCTCCTTTCCTTCTCTATTGTCTCTAGCTTAGGTCCAGGGTGGTTGTGGTTAGGAATGATGATCAGAAGCAATGATGGAGTGATAAGGTCAAGAAAAAGATAAGGGATGAGTAGACTGGTCGTTCTTAAGGATCTTAAGCCACTTTAGTTTCTTCACAATTTCACACTGTACAGAAAACCATACAAGATGACTTAAAACATACTCAATACACTGACCCATTCTTCTCCCAAGTGAAAAAGCAGCTATTTAATTAAAAATATATTCGTTTGGCCTTAAAAAATGACATATTTTGCCCAAAGGAAAATAAAACAAAACCTCTCAAACTAAGAGGGATAAAATATGCTCTCAAAAATTTTAACACACTACACATTCAGCCATGTGCCATTTTCTGGACACTTCTTTTCTTCCTTATCCTCTAAAGTCTTTTTGAATATCATTTTCTCTGGAGATAAAGCAAATCTCTCGTGAATGGCATCAGGGTTGTACAATGGGTAAGAGTTCTATATGTGGTGGAGAGTACACATGACTCATACAAATCTAATAAAGATAAAAGTTAGCAAGAATAGCTTTCCCACACTGGAAACAGGGTAGCAAATCTGAACTTTCTACTTCTTGATCATCTTTATCTCTTTTACTCAAGCAGTAACCAGGTTGACACTATTGCCATATTTATACAGAATGATAGAATTGAAAAATTCTGAAAGACTTCCTAATCCCACTCTTTCATTCTACATGTGTGGAAACAGGTTTATTAAATATGTAAAGTCACTTAACCTAGGACAAACTGCAGTAGAACATATGCCTACAGCCTCCCCGTCTACCTTTAAACACTAAACTGTGTAACTCTGGGAAAGTCACAGGCTTCTAGATCTCAATTTCTTTTATCTATAAAATGAGAAAGTTGGACAAAGGATCAATAAAAAGAATGACACATCTGGAGTCAGAAGACCAGGGTTAAAATCTTGGCTGTGTCATTTTTGATCTATGTGATTGCTAGTTAACCATTTGACATCTCAGCCTCATTTTCTTCATCTATAAAATTAGGTGATTAGACAAGTTGATCTTTGAGGTCCTTTTTAATTTTAAATCTGTGATTTGAAAACAGGTAGTTTCTAAAGTTCCTTTCAGCTTAAATTCTGAGTTTTTATAAAGTACTTTATTATAAAAGGCCAAAATATTCAATTTGTAGGGTAATATAAATGAAATATGGCTGTCAGCTATAGTTAAAGCCAAGGTACTAACAAATACGTATCAATAAATCAACAAGTATTATTAAGCACTAGAGATACAAATAAAAGAATGAATTCCTACTCACAAGAAGATTATATTCTAATGGAGAAGATAGCAAGTGTTTATGTAAGTACACCTTCAAGGAGACTAAATGAAGAAAGTCAATAACGCAAATTAAATACAAAATAGTGACATAGAATGTAATTTGAGAGGGAGAGCATTAATTACCGGAAGTGGGAAGAGGGGAGGAATCAGGAAAGAGCTTATTTCTGAAGGAAAAGAAGGACTTTGAGGAGGGAGTGAATTCCATGCATGGAGATGCAGATAGAATATTGTGTGTGAAGAATGGAGAAAAAGATGGTTTGACTGAATTGCAAAGTGAGGGAAATAGAGTAATTTTGAATGAACCTTGAAAGAGACATTGGGACTAGGTTGTAAAGGGCTTTAAAAGCTTAACAGAGGAGTATGTATTTTATCTTAGGGGAGATAGTCATTGGAATTGATTATTAATCACTTACTGTGTGTTGATAGAGAGGATGAACAGGAATATATGTAATAATACAGCTTAGAAATGACTGGGAAGTGTCATGATAACCTGTCTGGATAGGATAAGGCTATCAGAATTCAAGGTCCCAGGGGCAGATTCTTAGTTGCAATGGGAAGGAGATGAAGAAAACAGTCAGAATGCGAGCAGCAGAATGTTTATGAAGTATTATAATAATCTTGCTCCAGGAAAGATAATGCTCACCAACCAGAGATAAGGGTACAAGGTGCAGAGGAAAGGAGTGACATGGTCTTATCTTTGTGGACTTGGGAAAAATTGCTTTGCCTGTCCAGTCTGTTGCATGAACTAGAGGCAGGAAAACCAATTAGAAGTCTATTAAGAAAATATAGATGAGAAGTGACAAGGCTTTGAACTAAAGTGGTAGCCGTGTGAGTAGAATGGACTGGAATACGAAATATGTAGAAACAGTGAAATTTGGCAATTGATTGGTTTTGAGGGGGTGAGAGAGGGAGTGAGGACTAAAGTATAATGCCTTCATTATAAATCTATGAGTCTGGAAGGATAGCCTTTTGATAGAAGTATGGAAGTTTGGAAGAGGGAATGGGGGAAAAGATAATGAGTTCAATTTTGGACACACTGGTGTCCAATTTCACCTTACTTCACCTGAAATATGCTTTGACCACTTCATCTCACTTTCAAAAGAAATGAATTGAGCTATATTTTCTCTTCAGGTATTTGCCACAAAGTTCAATTTATCACATTATCCTAGACTATATTCCTAGACCAAGATGCTCATAAATGGCACCTTAGGACATATATCTATTATCTATATCTATATATTTTAAAGGCTAGAGGTCTGAGTCCTCCCTACTTTCCCCATTTAGGCAATTACCTCATTTCACTCTAGGAAGCAAGCACAAGTTTTATTACACACACAAACACACACACATACACACAACATACACACAAAATATATATACATAGTGGAGACAACTGGCTAGATATTATTTTTAAAAAAGGAAATATCTAAGTAAATACTAAAAAAAAGAAAAACAAAGCAAAAAGCAAAGCAAAACAAAACAAAACAAAAAACCCTATTACTACTTTCCTGGTCTGGTAACTTTCAAATTACAAGCACATATGAATGATCCAGAACAAAGATAGAGAATCCAATACCATGCCTATCAATCAGCTCATGAACTTTCTGTGTCATCATGCTGTTATACAATACTCTTGATTTAGGAGGCTCATATGTTGTGTGCCAGAATCTCTAATCCTTTTTACTGTTGTCTCTCTCTCCCTACTTATCATTCTCTTTCTTTCTTTCTTTCTTTCTTTCTTTCTTTCTTTCTTTCT
>JAJPUD010000557.1:224672-238942 GCA_023553655.1 Myrmecobius fasciatus | reverse complement strand
TCTCTTTCTCTCTTTCTCTTTCTTTCAAGTGTGAAGGCCTATGATGATTATCCCAAGTCTCTTGGGCAACATAACTGCCTCTTAAATGAGGAGGAGGGCAAAACAGGTGTGGTGAAAAGGATCTCATGTAAAGATAAAAGCATTTCTCTAGATTGCTCTCAATTCTCATGGAACAATTTGGCCACCTTTAGCACCTCAGTTGCTGAATACTTGATGCCAGAAAATAGCAAATGACAATAATTCAACTGGAAGGATAACTTGAATGATGATTTTCCACCTCCCTTCCTTTTCTTAGTGACAGGTGACTCATCCTACACTCTTCAATTTGACTCCTCTAGCTAAAGAAACATAAAGCCTCTTCTGATCCTGACAGATGATCTTGGTGATGGAGGGAAAAAAACCATGCAAATAAAAAATGTTGGCTCTTCTCCCTCTGTCCTCATTCCTCACCTCATGATATCCTTTTTTATCCAACTAGGTTTGTCTAAATAGTTACCCAACCTTTGCATTAACAGCTCAATATGCTCTGATATGTCTGGAGACCCTTATCACTAACCAATATTTGTTTTTCTTTTGAAAAAATATGTAACAAAAAAGATTATTTAACAAAAGAGTGGAAAAGATATTTAGCAAATATACAGGATGAGTCTGGGCAGATGCAGTTCCCTATGTCTCCACAAGGAAAAAATGTCTGGCCAAAAAGGTAGATTCAACTACTAATTGAGTTCTTAAACATAATTCATCAACATGCATTGGCATGTACCAATGTCATGTCACTAATTTCCATTTGTTATTTACTCAACTTAATTTTTTCTTTCTTTTTTCTTTTTTGCTGAGGCAATTGGTTAAGTGACTTGCCAGGGTCACATGGCTAGGAAGTGTTAAGTGTCTGAGACCAGATTTGAACTCAGGTCCTCCTGACTTCAGGGCTGGTGCTCTATCCACTGCTCCTCCTAGCTGTCCCTACTCAATTTATTTTTATAAGAGCTATCAAGGCATTAACCCAGGGAAATACCTTGGAAGTGCAGTTAGACAGCTTATCTTGTTTGTACTAAACATATTGAACTTAAAAACTTAAGTAAACACTGCATCTTAGCTTCTCTGTATATTTGGGAAAATATTACCAATGTGATTTTTTTCTCCCTCCATTCTCTATTTTTTCCCCACAATTCCTACTTGCATAAAAACCACAGGATTTCATTAATTCACTCACCAAATAACTTGATGGCTATGATATGTCTGTCTACTCAACATTCAACTCATTTGCAACAACCTCTTGGAAACTAAAAGCATAACTTTTTCAGATCTATCTTATCCTTTTCCTTTTTAAGGCAAAAATTTTTTTACAGGCATTTATAGCTCCCTTGCCTCCTGTTTCAAAGCAAAACTGAACTGAAAACCAGCTCTATTTTATTTTGAGGGCATTACCTCTGCTATTGGTTTTAGCCATGCTCTAAGAATAGACAATTGCAGTATTTTTCTTAAGTGAACAGAATTTGTAGGGTCTGCATGTAGTGCCTACTATTGTTTTTCTTTTAAATTTTCAACTGTATTAAAAACTATTAAATCATAACTTAATTCATATCAGTCTCCATTTGTAATATAAGGTGGCAACAAGATTCTACATCTCTTTACAGAATAGAAATGTTGTGAAGACTTAAAGAGTTATTATTAGCCAAGTTGTCTAAAAATCATTTATGAAAGGCATTTAGCACCTATTGACAATTCTTGATTAAATGGTTTCTCTCAAGCTAATGGAATCCTACATTCTGTTTGATTTTGGGCTGATTCCCTACATGGTCACTAAATGTGTTCAGGAATTGAAAACTAATTTTCATATTACTTTAGCAAATATCATCAGAATAATAAGTCTGTTATAAAGAGAAATCATATAATACCAGGAAAAAGCAGAAAGGATATTTTGATTATCCATTTACTGTTAATGTAGACAAATAAGAGATGACATGATGTGGGGGCTCTAAATGATAAGAAAGAGAAAATGATCAATTTAAAAGATTATGGTACTCTTTGCATGTACTCTATAACATTCTTTCCCCACTTCTGTTTTAAATGTTGGCATCCATATACATATGATTTTTTTAAAAGTTTAAACCAACATAGAAACACAGGATCTTAGAAACAAAGAAGTACTTTTTATCTGCATAACAAAACAGAGTTACAGAAACTAGCTGGAGCTAGAACCTAGGTCCACTGATGCCAAGTTTAATGGTCTATTCATTGCAGCACACATGGTCTCTCTACTGTGAGTAGTTGACAAAATCTAAGCACACAATAATGAGGGGCTAGACTAGGTAGTAGTTGTAAAAATAGTAAGGAAGTGATCAATCAAAGGCAAATGTTGAATTGACAGAAACTGGCAACTGACTTGGGAAAGAGTAGGTTCTGGATGATAGTAAGGTCAAAATGAAGAATAAGAAATAACATCAGGCTAATCATTGACCCAAGGATGTGATGGTCTCCATAGTCTAGAATTGCCAGACTAAATATTGCTATGCTAGTGTTCTAATGTAATGTAGAAAGACGTAGAATCCACCTGCATTCCCCACAGCCTGTAAAGGATCTGGGCACTAAAAGTTGGCTAACTTCATTTCATGGGGCCTAGAAAGGATCCAGTTGGCTCTGTTTTGGAGGTCACTCTATCTGCCATCTGAACACCATATTGGTTGTTTCATGATGGCCAACTACATCAGCTTCTACTTTTTGTTTGAGAGCACAAGCCACCAGCATATCAACATGCAGAAGTGGGAGGACTTTATGGAACAATTCTGAAAAGAGGACATTTTCAAGGAAAATTTTGATAAGCTGATAATGTAGAAGACTTTGAATCAACTCATTGGTAAGTATCATACCATGCTACCAAGAGGTCCAACTGTAACTCTTGTAGAAAGAGTGATATCCTTACTACTTCAAGGCAATAATTTCCAAACCTCACATATTTCCATGCATGTGCCTTCCTGATCTTGATTCACTTTGACCCTTTGACATCCAGCATGAATTAATAAACCCTGATTCTTCCATTTATAATACTTTTTTCTCAAACGCACACACAGAAACACACAGAAAGAACCTGTACACTAATTATGTAATCTTGTCCAATAATGATGGTTTCTAATTAAGCACTGAATGAGCATTTAAACACACACACACACACACACACACACACACACACACACACACACACACACACCTGGGAGAATAAAGAGAATGATAGTACCTGAAGAGGAAATAGTAATAGCCAAAAAGTGTGTTTGGAGCTTGAGAGCTTCAGTACATTTTAGGACATACACAAAGATGGACAGGTCTTTCTACTTTCCAGAAAATTTTATGGGTCTTTCTGGATTTTTACAGATTAAATTTTAGACACATAGATATGTTCTATGGGAATTTGAAGATATATAACTAAAGAGCAGGGGAAGGTCAGGGTCAGAGAAGATTCTCAAATCACTGGCATTGAAGACAAAGGTAAAATTGTAAAGATAAATGAAGGCTTTGAAATGAGTATAAAGGAAGATATAGGCCAAATAAAGAGTCACTGCCAGCCTTGAAGAGACAATCAGAACTTAGAGGTAGGGGAAGAACTAATAAAGTAAATATAAAAAGATCGATCAGAGAGGTGAGAAGAAAATCAAGGAAAAAAGAGGAATCAAGGGAAAGGAGTTTAATAAAAAGTGGATGATCAAAAATGTTATGCGCAGGAGAGAAGTTGAGCAAGATGAGAAATGAAAAATATATACCCATATGGGCTAGACATTCACTAGTGATCTCTGCAATAAGTCTTACAAAAGTGATTGAAAGGAGGAAGATAGACCAGATAGAATCTTAAGTTATTTTCTCTAGTGAGAATCCAATTATGAGTTGATATCATTAGTTTTTATTTTCAAAGTTGCACCCATTGATGAGTATCAAAGCACATGTTTGAAGAACAAATATGAAAGTTAACTATCTCTTTTGTCTGGGACTGTACTTGCAGATCCTCCCACATCATCAGGCAAATGCTTGACTGAACAGATGGGCTATATACAGGGCCCTGAGAGCCAGAAAACATGGGCTGTGTGTCAATTAAAGAGAGTAAACCATGGGAAATACTGTTCTTGCCATTTACTTCCTCCCTACCTCATTTTTAAATCTGGGAATGATCAGCAGGCACACTCTGGCTGATTTCCACTTCTATGATGTAAAAGAATGGGAGAGATCTCTACAATAACATAAATCATCATTGCTATCCAATCATTATACCAGTTAGCAAATTCATGGTAAAGTGTACACTCCTGCACACATGCACACACACATACAAATCCCTCCAACTCCATCCGCCTCATTCCAACATGTTTTCTGGGTCCTTCTGGATTCCTACAGATCGAGAACTGGGTACTAAAATAGCTCTGAAACTAGAACACTGTGTACCGAAAAGGAGAAATACAACAAGGAAACAGCTTTGAACTCAGCACAAGGGAGAGCTTTGCAGAATCTTCAGCTGTACCATCTAAATAATTCCCTGAGAAAATGTTGAAAGAATTTAAAGCAATCATATGCAGCCAGCAGCTTCTCTATGAATGTGCACCCCATTTATCACTCACATTCAATTCACTTCAATCTATAAGAATATTTGACAGAGGAAACTTTTGGATTCATATGAAAAAAATATAACAACCTAGGATCTGAAATACTGGAAGGCAAGAAGAAGGGAAATGTCCATATTTAGAGTTATATTGGTCTATGGGGTATGTGTGGTTAAATTAACTTCAATGAGGAGCAAAGGAAGGGAAAATTAGCGAGGGTAAGAGATTATATAAAACTTACAAATCTTTCATTAGGGTCCTGCTCTGAAATAGAACTGGAAAGGGATATTTGTATGATTTGCTATTCATTCTTCGAGTCTGTATGTAAGGTTAATTATTGACATATCATTTAAGATTTCTTTAAAACTAACATGTTTCATACATACACACACTTCTTAAACATATCATTTTCTCCCCCTCTTCCTCACTTTAAGGTCAAAGTTCATTTAAAAAATGGCCTATGGAGATGTGGTTGTGAAGGGGAGTAACAGGAACAGCAAGATGGAAAATGTGGTACTATAGTATAAAAAGAATAATGAACATAAAGTCATTAAAACTAGGTCCAAGTGTTGACTCTGACACTAGATACTGGGATACTTACTTCCCTTATCTGAGGAAAACATTCAAAGAATTTGTTTGGGGGCAGTTCTTTGGAAGTAAATGTAGATTTTTATGATAAAAATGTAGCTTATCCTCAAAACTTGTATAAACAAATAAAAGTACTTAGCAGTTCCTACTGTATAAACAAAATGATTCTTAAATTTCACTCTTAGAAATTCTTCATTTTCAGCTCACAGAGAGCATTTCTCTATACTGTTTCCCTGGATCATCTCTTCTTTTAGACCTATCTACCTCAATTTCTTATCTGAACCCATCATCCCTCCAGTATTTTTTGAGTTCATAATCTTCTCAAGTTTCTCTGAAACCATTTCTTCATTATATTTCATTTTTATTTTCACTTAAGTGTAGAAGGACATACATTTTTTACTTGTTTGAAGAGAATGAAGCACTGAATTACTTTTCTGAAGGGATTATAATATTTTGTTCACCCAGTGGTTGTACTCACATAGCTGAACAGAAATAATGGCTGCATAGGTAGCAGCTGAAATTAAGCACTCCCCACAGGCAAAATAAATAATTGCATAAATAAAAACTAATTTGAAATAATGGGAGAGGTGTCTTTTAAAATCATACTCATACAAGGGTAGTGCTGGATGAGACTAGTCCAACATCCTCATTTTAATAGATGAGGATCCTTCCTTCCTTCCTTCTGTCTATTCGCTCATCTTTCCTTCCTTCCACTTCTCTCTCTCTCGCCCTCCCTCTCTCTTTGTCTCTATCTCTGTCTCTCTCTCTCTGTCTCCCTCCCTCCCCCTCTCTCTCTCCCTCCCTCTCTCTCTCTCTCTCTCTCTCTCTCTCTCTCTCTCTCTCTCTCTCTCTCTTTCTCCCTCTCCCTCCCTCTCTCTTATCCATCTTCCTTCCTTCTTTTTTTTCTCTTTCTCTAGAGAAGAAAATGACAAACCATTCCAGTATCTCTGCCAAAAATGACTCAAATTGGGTAATAAAGAGTTGTAAAGGATTAAAATGATTGACTGATCATGTCCTGGCCCTCTTATTTTTTGTCTTTTATAGGATAAATATTCCTAGTTCTTTCAAAAAATCCTTTTGTATATGAACTCTCCAACATATGACCATCCTAACCCAACATTCTCTGAACATGTATCTCACCATGTTCTTTCTAAAATGTAATAATCAGAGCTTAATATAATACTTCAGATAGCATTTGACCAGGGAAGAGTACAGTATGATTACCACCTACTCTGCAATGTCACTAATGTTTTTGGCTGTCCCATTATAGTTTTAATTTATACCTTGAGTTCATAGCTCACTGAAGGGTCAAGGCTCTTCCCTTGCTTAGTCACACATTTCCCTCTCTTATACTGGTGATACTGCTTCTTAAAATACAAATATAGGAATTTATATTTAACCTTAGTTATTTGATAGGTTGTCTATTGTTCTGCAATTTCAAGATAAATTTCATGACCTTCAAACAACTAATAATTTCTAGTTATACAACACAAAAGAATTAAGTAGGAGAATTAAATACTAGCTTTGGAGTCAGAGGAACTAGGTTCAAATTCTGCCTCTGATGTGACTCTGAACAAGTAGTCACAATTTCTTCATTTTTTGGAAGTGACCAATGTAGTTTTTCTTGACTGTGTTTATATGATACAGGGGTTCTGAATTTCTTTTCTTCTTTTTCCCTCCAACTTCCACAGATGGAGGAATATAGAAAGAAAAAAACCAATGAATTTCTGATAATTGAAAAAAAATAAATTTCTTATGTATATAATGAGGGAGTAGTACTAAATGGCCTATGAGTTCACTTCTAGCCCTATTGATCCATGGTCTTAGGATCCATTTCAGATGGGAGTTTTGAGCTCCTTAATGCTTAGAGGAAATTCCAAATGAAGTCACTTTGGTTTCTGCTTTGTAGTTCTATATTCTCTCTCTCTCTCTCTCTCTCTCTCTCTCTCTCTCTCTCTCTCTCTCACCTTCTCTTCCTCTCTCACCCCCTCCCCATCTCTCTCTCTAAACATTTTTTCACAGCTTCCTTTTTTTTTTAATGGCTAACAGCCTTTCTCCCATAACTATTGTTGTTACTATTTGTTACTGTGGCACTTCCCTTCTCAAAAGCATGTTTTAAAAAATATTTCTTCAAAACTGTTGGAGGTTGGAAAAGACTGAGATGTACAATGTCAGGCCTATTGATCAACCCAACTATGCCACGAGACCTCCAAGTCCTTTCTCTTAAGGCATTGATTGTGGTAGGCTTTCTTAGCATTGTGCTTAAGAAGGCAAAGAAAAGGCTGAGTTTATTATCAGGTTCCTGTACTTAATTTAATTCCCAGAGACATTCACTGCTTTCTTGTTTTATTCACTTATTCTTACACTGAACATTTATTAGGTGCTTGCCTAAGCAAGGCACTGTGATTATTACTAGGGGGGATTCAAAGATGAATATGAAAGGATCTGTACCTGTGAAAAATTTATAATCCAGTAGGCAATGATGTACACAAAAATATATTATTCTCTTGACTCCTGATCTAATTCCACTAGCACTTTTTCTTCATTTTCCCAGTCCAAAAGGATTTCCCTCTCTCCCTGTGGAATAGTAAAAGGACTGATGAATTTACAATCACAACCCCTTCATTTGACTTCCAGCCCTGCCATTGTGTGATCTTGTATAAGTCACTTTACTTCTCAATTCTTAGGTTCCTTATCTGTAAAAAGTCTCTAAGATAGCTACTAACCCTTGGTTTATTATTATTGTCTTTTTTTTACTCTATTACACATATTATCTGTAAGATTCTTTTTGCAAGATGTTCACTTATTGTGGTTTTTAATTTTGTATAAATACTCAGCGACTTCAAATAGGATGATAGTCCCTCAAAAAGCAAGGATTAGCTTTCTACCCCTCAGCATCCCCAACATCTAACACAATATCTTACCCATAGTAGGTGTTCAGAAAAATCCATGATGCTCCTGCTGATGTTGATACAATAAAAAAAAAACTATACTTAACATTACCATGAACAAAAATAAAACACACCTAAAATTTTAGTTTATAATTTATTAAATTTGTTTATAAAAAGTGAGAGGCAGTATGACATAATAAATAGGGAGCCAGCCTCAGAGTCCGAAAGAATTCTGTTCCAATCCTATCTCTAATATATCACTATGGTATGACCCTAGGCAGAACACTTCATTTCCCAGTGCTATGGTCAGCATTATGAGATTATAAATTGCAGAGAAAATGTTGCTCTGCATAGATAGAGGAAATTTCCTCACTTGGGATTTTCATTTATCATTGAAAACACAAATCTAATCCTTGTCCCTTTAAAAAAACAGGTGCTAACTTTCACAAAAATAGTTATAAAAACATTACATTTATTTTCATGTCCCCTTCCGATCTCTAATGCTGTCAATTTTTCCAATTAGCACTGGTGTTGTCATGATTATTTTTGTTATCCATTTTTTTTAATGTACAGAGCATTAGCCTAGAAGAAAGGAACAGTTTTTCACATGTTCAAATACTCTGGTTTTGTGAAACTATGTAAACCACTGTGCTCCAAATAACTCTGCAGGACAATAAAATTTTAGAGAAGATGCTGGCCTGTATGGGAAGAAAGGTGCGATCATCTGGGAGTTCTCTATATTTATGAAATCATAGATCAAGTCATCATCACTCTCTTTACTATTTTTGCTGTTGTCATTATTATTATTACCTATCAGTTTTTAGCTAGTGTAATATATTACTTTGATATACCATTTTGAATATTGCAAACTAGGTTTCTGTAGAAAGACAAAGCAGTTTAATAAAGCTGAGAAAAATTGCAAAATGACTTCAACAAGAAAATGATATTCATACAAGACTCATGCACCTATTATGAAAAACCACATTGTAGTATCTTGGTTTGGCAAGTTTTATAGATAATTTAAAATCCATTATCTATGGATTTCATAGTGCTCTTTATGGCCTACACTAAGAGCTAAATAGCTGGTTCTGGGGCTATTGCAATAGTTTCTTATCTAACTGTATGCTTCCATCCTTAAGTCCCTCCATATGATACTTGACATTATTGCTAGTCTAATTTTCATCAAGTATTCTTATGACCACTCTATCATATATCCAGAGACTTATCTTTCTGAGTTCAAATCTGGCCTCAGGCACTTACTATCTGGGTGACTCTAGGTAAGTCATCCCTGTTTGGCTCAGTTTCTTCATCTGTAAAATGAGTTGGAGAAGAAAATGACAAACCACTCCAGTATCTTTGCCAAGAAAATGGGATAGGTTCATGAAGAGTCAGATATGACTGAAATAACTGAAAAAATACAACAAAACTATTAAGTGCCAGGTGTTGGGCATACAAAGACAAAAATCAAAGTCTCTCTTTTAAGGAGCTTACATTTTATTGAGGGCAAAAACACATACCCAGATAAGTAAATATAAGATCTCTCTCTGTCTCTGATCTCTGTATCTGTCTTTCTCTATGTGTGTGTGAGCATGTGCCCACTTGTGCACATATGTGCTGCATGGGGGGAGGTATATACCTGAGGAGAGAAGAGAAGATGTGAAATAGACATCATGGGAAATGTGCTTCTCAATCAAGGGAAGAATTTTTTTTTCCTCCTCATTCTCATAGTTTTCCAGGTGTGGGGTAGAGTGGAAATGTGAGATTAAGAATGATTGTGTGTGTATTTAATTTTGTCTTGGACAAAAAGTGGAATGCTTTAATAAATAGGCCACCAAAGCAAAATGCCAGGACTAGAGCAGGGCCATTTAATACACACTGAGAACAAAGCACAGAGTGAAATTTTTTTAAACGTGAATCTAAAATAAGAGTCTTGACTTGAAACAGCTGAATAGGTAAGAATCTGTAAGCTTTCAAATTAAACAGGCTTTAAATGTGATTATGACTATGATAAAATTCATTTTGCCAGCTGGATGCCAGCATTTGTTTTATAGACTCAGATCTTAAAAGTATCAAGTTCCCATAGTTCACCTGTTAGAGTCAATTAAACATGGACACTGAGTGAAGAATAAAAAAAGTTCAGAGTTCTTAATCAAATAATGTATTGTCACCTGGGAAGCTGATCAAGCTAAAGAATATTCCTTATACCCTATACCTTCCTCTTCATAGAAAGGTGAAGGCCTACTGATACAAAAATGTTGCATTCATAGTATTTAGTGTTCTCCTTTTCTTTCACCCATTCATTCTTTAGGATTAGATTATTTAATTTCCAATTAACTTTTGGTCTATTTTCTCCTGCCTTATATTACATGTGATTTTTATTGCATCATGATCTGAAAAGGATGCATTTACTATTTCTTCCTTTCTGCATTTGATTTTGAGGTTTTTATGCCCTAACACATGGTCAATTTTTGTATATTAGTGTTCTCCTTTTGTAAGTCTGTTTTGCTAACTATTTTTCTTTGTTACAAGAAAGTATACAAGAATGACTAAGAGTGGGATAGGGAGGGTAAGCAAGCAAATATTTATTAAGTCCTTATTATGTGCCAGGCATTATACCAATACAGCAAAGATACTAATATAAGCAACATGAGAAACAAGATAGTCCTTTACATTCTAATGAGAGAAGATGATACATAGCCTGGAAGTTGGAAAGAGAGGGGAAGGCATTTGAGAAAGTACAAGTCTGCTGGAAATGAGTTGAAGTGGAAATTTAGAGAGGGAGCTGAGTCAAGTGAAGTAAATATGGCTGGTACTCCCTAATGTAATGGTGATCCAGACCACAGCTTATTAAACTTTTTTCCAATTGCCACCCCTTTAGCCTCAGATATTTTTACACAACCCCATCTTGAATCTGAGCTGAGGTGTTTCTGGCATCTTTTATGCACATGAAGTACAAAGTATGCATTCTGTGTGTTCAGAACCAAGACTGCAAGGAAGTCATAATACAGCCAAACACTGCCAAAACACCTCGAAGTAATTATGTATTTGATTTTGAATTAATTTTTGGTTGTTTCTTCAGAAACCGCTTACTATTGTCAAATTTTTCGTGACCCCCACATTCAGTTTCATAACTATAATTTAAGAAACTTTGACCTTGATTCAACAATCTGGAGTGGAGACCTTAGGGTGGAGGTATGTCTTAGGTGAGAGGCTGCTGAGGAGGTGGGAGGCTGCTGAGAAGGTAGGAAGTGGAATTGGGAGTGAGGAAATATATTAGAAAATAAAGAGGTATTAAATTTAAAAAAAATATGTATATAATTGCAGAAAAATCTTATAAATCTCACTAAGAATTAGAAATACAATTTTAAAATAATTTAACATCGATGTTCCAAAATAAAACTATTCCTTTGAGGTTCAAAGGAAATGGATCTTAGTTTCTCATTCTACTAGAAAAATCGATGATAAAAAAGTCACCTTTACCATTCCATAGCTTGTTGCTAAGAAGTGGAGGAGATGCTTTTAGCCAGGGAGCTGGTGAAGCTTTAAAATGGCAGTGAGTGTTTGCCCTCTAATCTTCCTTCTTAAAAGCTCCACACATTGTTTAGGCTTTGATGGCTTAGAATAAGTATTAATAGCAAATGTTTTCTGTTCTGGCCAGAAACTCTTGAGAAAGACGTCTTCCTCTTCCAGACTGTTATCTTTGGGATAGTAAATTGGGCCATATTTTGTCTCAGTACTTACCTAGCCTTTAGTCACTGAATGTGTGTATTCTCAGACAAAGTGAAACCTGGGAAAGACCTTAATTTAGAAAAGACAAAGATTACCCCATTGCATCCTTGACTATCAACATTTTTTTTTGACTTCTGTTTTGCTACTGGACTCCAATGATTCTGGAGTTGAGAGTGAGGCTGTCAAATCTCAGTTCTGCCTCAATTAAGCCCAGTTCATGGGCAATTCAAAACATCACTCTCATAATGTCGTTAGATTTATTTGAGAATGAAGAACAAAGAACAATAAATAAAAGAGTAGGTGAACTTTGAGGAATTTAAATCATTCCAAATGTATAAGTGAAATGAAATGGGTCCCTACCATATAAAAGAGGAACTATTTACACAGAATTCTATATGTATGTATATATATATACACACATATACAAGTACATACACATACATGCATATATATACGTACATATGTGTATGTATATACATATATCCATATATATATATCTATCTATAGTTCCTTTTTTGCGTATAGGTTCTATCTCTTAACCATTCCAAAGTGAATGTATGTGTGTTGAAGTCAAGGATAGTTTCATGTTTGTCTTTGTATGTACCTAACACCATGACTGGAAGAAAGAGAGTGCTTAATAAATATTTGTTGGACATTGAAGAATGAATACACACAGAATGGAAGAAAATCATAAAGCAGCCAAATACATAATTTTCTGAATTATTATTAAAGACAGTCTTAAAAATAAATTTTTAGAATTTTTAAGTTTATTCAAATGATCTTTGTTACATTCTACCCACGTGATTGTGGATAAATCACTTAGTTTAATTCATTGAATGACTATCTAATCAGTCTCTACTATGCCTACAATACCAGATAATGGGAATACAATGATAAATATGAATGAGACCCTGTCCTTAAGGTATTTACTTTCTATTATGGAAAGACAATTATACAAATAAATAAAAACAAGGTATTTTGAAGAGAAAAGAGACTAATAAACAAGAGGTTCAGAGAAAGATTCACAGAGGAAGTAGATCCTGAGGTGAGCCTTGAAGAAAGATCATTTTGAGAAACTGAGGCACTTGAGGATGTAGTACTTTCCAGACAGAGTAACTCTTATGTAAACAAAGTGAGGAACTCCTACATGTATGCAGGAGATTGGAAATAATTATGAGTTCAATCTAGTTACATTGAAAAGTACATGAAGGAAAATAATATAATCAAAAGCTGGAAAGACAGATGGGAGTCAGATTGAGATGGATTTTCAATACCAGAGAAGGTTGTATTTATCCTGGACACTATAGGGAGCCAGTCCAGTTTTCTGAGCAGGATAGTGACCTTGGGATGATTATTTGGTCACTGTGTGTGGAATAGATTGGAGATGGAAGCAGGGAGGCCAATTAGGAGGTTATTTCAGTATACTAGGTGAGAGATGACAAGGACTTGAATTTCACTGGTGACTATGTGAATGAAGAAAAAGGACTGAAATTGCCACAGCCTGTAATATGGTAGGTTTTGTTGAGGGAGAATGATGACTCATTACAAACCTGGGTGTGGTTCCCTAACAACAATAGGTAACTCTGGAAGAGGGCCAGATTGGAGGAGAGAGGGGGAGTGATAATAGGCCTTATTTTCCTTATCTATACAGTGAAGGTGTTGAACTGTTTGATCTTTAAATCTCTGAAATATCCTATGGCCTTTAAAATTTGTCTTAGTCTCAGCTACACACATTAAATGTCCATGCCTTCCACACCTAGCTAGATTTACCTCCTGTGCTACTCTCCATATCAGTGAGATATAATGAAAGAATGGAAGAATCTACCTATAGGAAATATAGCCAATCCTCTTTCAAATATAAGGAAAATAGAAAGATTTTTAAAAAGATGAGATTCTTTTTTGTCTTGCCATCTTCTTGTTCTTAGAATGCTCTGAATTTCCCTGGGTTCTCCCTGTTTTCTCCCCAAAACTTGCAGAACAAAATAAGAACTTCTCAGGATTAACTCTTTCATGAACTGTTGTTTGTCCTACATTATCAAAGAGAACAATGATATCAGGAAAGTGATGCCATGATTTGCAAGTGAATTGGATTTAAAAGAGTGACAGCTGTGCAAGATCATCTGCCTCACTTTCCCCTCCAGAGTCATCTGGGTCCAGATGTGGGTATAGATTAAGATGACTGGAGATGAGAATGCCTGATCATCTATTATAATGAGGTAAAGAGCAGGAAGTACTGCCATTGCAAATGTTTATTTGTTAACATAAAAGTAATAATGAATAAATAAAGAAATAAAAATTCTGAGCTTCTCTCTTCTGGAGGTCAGCCATATTCATCTGGCAGTTTCCCAGGAAACATGATTACATCACCTAGCTATATCACATTCATCCAGAGCATTCTACACAGCTGAAGTCTGATTCCCTGCCAACCAATCAGCTGACCTCATTGCTACTGTGAAGTACAGGAAGGGGGGGGGGAGGAGAG